>JAQQSZ010017920.1:0-10691 GCA_028646595.1 Phalanger gymnotis | reverse complement strand
CAGGAGTTCGAGCGGTGAATATGATTTATGCCATCTTATTTTTCTGTGGCCTCCTGGCTACTCTTGTGAGGCGGGCCTACTGGGCCTGGAGGCTTGTGTTCACAATACTGGAATGGGGAGGTTGGTTCGCTAATTTGTTGCTCTGGGCCCTGAATAAATTTTTTGATGCCTTCTGCTTGGAGAATTCTGTATACCCAACAATTTCAAACCATTCAGATATTTATGTGATCCTTTTTGAGATCATAAATTCGGCCTTCCTACTACACCCTCTCCCACTAATACTAGGTTAATCCTTCCTTTAAAAAGTTCAGAAACCATCCTTCAAACTTAATTGGCTAAAATGCCTAAGGCTCAGACTATTACTATGGCTTTGTGGGTACCTAAGAACAAAAAAAGACAGGGCATGAGAAGTTACCACTCCCTCCTCAAGCTTGTGAATTGTATATCAGTGTGACCCACCTAGAAGCAAGGAAGCTATGCCCAACAGAATCAATGCTGCACTTCTGATAAGTAATCTTTCCCCACTATGGCTAAGCTTTTTTTTTTTTTTAAACTATTAAGTGATAACACAATTGTTTGATTTCATTGTAATCTCAAAGCTGAACCACCAGATGGGTTTCAATCAAATGCTGCCTTTTGCATTTGGTATAACTGGAAAGACTGGATCAGACTGGCACTGTTGCATTTGGGGAAGGGAGATGAAGAGAAAGGGGAGCCAGGTGGTCACCAAGCTTCTATCAGTGCCAAATGCTTACAGGAAGAGAGAGTGGAGAGTAAATTGTCTGTGGGCATTCAGCCAGTTAAGGCAGAAGCGAATGTTCTTTAAGAACCATCGTCTGAGGTGGAGCCAGGACAACTGAGGGGGAGACAGCAATCCATCTAAATTCTCCCAATATCCCCTCCACACATATTACACTGAATTCTGGAGAGACCAGGCCAACAAAAGGTTCAGGTGATCCATTTTTCCAGTCTAAGACAATTTAGGAGGTCACCAGGAAAGGTATGTATCATTGCAGTGGGGGCCAGGCCAGAAAGCAAGCAGCAGCAACACCAGCAATAGCAGCAGCAGAAGTATCAGGAGCCCTGAGTCCAGAAACAGTAAAGGGATTGGACAGCTTGTCAGAAAGAGTTTAGAAGGGACTCTGAGCTGACACTAGGCACAGGATGAGATATTGTTTGGGAATTCTATTGCCCACACATAGTAGGGGGTTGTGTTTCCAGAGCAGAAAGAAGTGCTTGTGGTATATCACAAAGCAATGCTGACCCTGGGTCCCAATTCCAGGGCAGAGAGGGACACTAGTACTTGCAGTTGCAGGGGACTAAGGGCCCTTCCCAGGTAAAGACCAGTGCACAGACTAGGAGAACACTGATCACATTTCTCCCAGGATAACACCACTTTGGAAAAAACAAAAAATTTCAGACTCCAGAATTAGCTCTGAAAACAGCATGAAACAGACTAAAGCTTAGAATAGCACTTCCCCAGTCTCAGGTAAGCAGAGTTCAACTGTAACATAAAGTTCAAATCAAGAGATGGGCTGGGAAAATGAGCAAAGAACAACTACAAAAGAACCTGACTACAAAAACCTACCACGGTGACAGGGAATATGAAGACACAAACTCGCAAGCCAGTGATGTCAAAATAGCTACAAGCAAAGCCTCAATGGGGAAAAAATGCAAATTGGACAGAAGCCTAAAAAAATTTCTGGAAGAGTTAAGGGACAGATAAGAATGGTTGAAAAAAATTGGGAAAAGAAATGAGAGTGATGCAAGAGAATCATCAAAAGAGAATTAACAGAAAAACCTTAAAAAACAGAAATGGCCAATGGTAAAAGAGGCACAAAAATTCACTAAAGAAAAGGACTCCTTAAAAAGCAAAACTGGCCAAATGGAAAAAGAGGTACAAATGCTTGCCGAATACAATAAATAATTAAAAACTAGAATTGGGTAAGTGGAAGCTAATGACTCCATGATATATCAAGAAAGAATAAAACAAAGTAAAAAGAATGAAAACACATGAAAATGTGAAATATCTCATTGGAAAAACTGATCTGGAAAATAGATTTGAGGAGATAATGTAAAAATTATTGGACTCCCTGAAAGCCATGACCTAAAGGAACCTAGACAACATATTTCATTACAAAGAAAAACTCCCCTAATATCTTAGAATCAGAGAGTAAAACAGAAATTAAAAGAATCCACCAGTCATTGCCTAAAAGAGATGCCAAAATGAAAACTCCCAAAAATATTATAGCCAAATTCTTGTACTCCTAGGATGAAAAAATATTGCAAGCAGTGAGAAACAAGTAATTCAAAGATCATGGAGTCACAAATGTAGTCAGGGTCATAACAAGATTTAGTAGCTTCCATGTTAAAGGAACAGAGGGTTTGGTATATGATATTCCAGAAAGCAAAGGAGCTAGGATTATAATCAAGAATAAATGACCCAGAAAAACTGAGTATAATCCTTTAGGGGGGAAAATAGATACTTAATGGAATAGAGGACTTTAAATCCCATTTCTGATGAAATGACATAAACATGAACGAGAAACCATAAGAGACTTCAGATTAAACTGTTTACATTCCTATATGGGAAGATGAAACATGTAACTCCTAAGAATTTTATCATTATTAGAATAATTAGATGAGAGTCTACATAGACAAGAGGACAAGGGTGTGAGTTGAGAATGTTGGGCTGATCTCAAAAAAAAATGATGCAGAAGGAAGAGCTTTTCCAGTGGAAGGGAAAATAAAGAGTGGTGGGCATGTCTGAACCTCACTCTCACCAGAACTAGTTTTCAAAGAGGGAAGAAAAAAATATGCACACACTCGGTGGGGTAATCTATCTCATTTAACAGGAAAGATAAGAATTAGGAAGAAAAGGGGGGAAGCGTTATTAAAAAGAGAATGGATTAAGGGAGGCACTTGTCAGAAGCAAAACAGAATTTTTGAGGAGGGACAGGATAAAAAGAGAAGGAAAAACAGAAGAAAACAATGGAGGAAAATGCAAAGTAATCATAACTATGAAAGTGAATGGGATGAACTCATTCATAAAACGGAAGTAAATAGCAGAATGTTTTAGAAACCAGAATCCAACAATAGAAGAAACGCTTAGAAGAAACACACCTGAAACAAAGACACACAGAGTTAAAATAAGGGGTTAGAGTTGAATCTATGATGCATCAGCCCAAGTCAAAAGGCAGGGGTAGTCATCATGATCTTAGACAAAGTAAAAGCAAAAATAGACCTAATTAAAAGAGAAAACACACCTTGCTAAACAGTACCATAGACAATGAAGTTAAAAATTTTTACAGCAAGTTTCTCTGATAAAGGTCTCATTTCTCAAATATATAAGGAATTAAGAAAAATTTATAGAAATAAGAGCAATTCCCTGATCGATAAAAGGTCAAAGGATATGAAGACAGTTTTAAAAAGAAAAAAAATCAAAACTATCTACAACCACATGAAAAAAAAATCTCTATTACTGATTAGAGAAATGTAAAATTAAACAACTCTAAGATACTGGATTCATACCTATCAGATTAGCTAACATGATAGAAATGGAAAATAACAAAGGCTAGAAAGGATGTGGAAAAATTAGGACACTAATAATAGCACTGGAATTGTGAATTAGTCCAATCATTCTAGAGAACAATTTGGAACTATGCCCAAAGGCTATAAAACTGTGTATACCCATTCACCCAGCAATACCACTACTAGATCACAAAGAGTTCAAAGAAATACCAAAGACATCAAAGAAAACAGAAAAGGACCTATTTGTACAAAAAAAAAATATTTATAGCAGTTCTTTTTGTGGTGGCAAAGAATTGGAAATTGAGGAGATGTCCATCAATTGGGGAATGGCCGAACAAGTTGTGGCATACGATTGTGATGGAATACTATTGGGTGAAATGATGAGCAGGAGGATTTCAGAAAAACCTGAGAAAACTTATACGAACTGATGCAGAGTGGAGTGAGCAGAACCAAGAGGTCATTTCACACAGTAACAGCAGTATTATAATGATGATCAACTGTAAAAGATTTAGCTACTCAATGATCAATATAATGATCCAAGACAATTCCAATGGACTCGTGATGAAAAATGGTAACTACCTCCAGAGACAGAACTGATGAACTCTGAGTACAAACTAAACTATGTATTTTTTTCCACTTTATTTTTCTTGCTTTTTTGCGACATGGCTAATAAGGAAATGTTTTGACTGATTTCACATGTATAATTGACATCACTACTTGCATCCTCAATATCCAGGGAAAGGGCTAGAGGGAAGGAAAAATTCAGAATTAATTTTTTTTAAATGCTAAAAATAAATAGTAAATTAGAGGAAGGAGTGAAAAAAGAGCCATGCTCTGAAGTTGATAAATGATCCAATAATTGTAAAGTGCTTAGCCAGGCACATTGTAAGGACTATTAAATGTTAACTATTACTATTAGCTCTTTAAATGTTGGAAATTATCATGTGTTGAATTTTCATAATTGTTTTATTTGGGAGCAATAGTGATCTTCAGGGTCTAAAAAGCAGTTGAAGGCCCATGCCACCTCCCCCCAGTCCCTACCAGATTCTAATTTCAGAACTAAGAACTGTGCTGAAGGGAAGAACTACCTAGGATTTTTAAAATGACATCTGGGATACCATTAGGAACTCTACCACATTGATTTTATTAGCACCATTTGGTGGTAAAAGGCACTGGGGATGGAACTTGAGAAGAGCACTTAATATTCCCCCAGAGGCCTGGAATTGGGGAGATAGACAAATATGGCATATATGCCCAAGTTGATTTCTTACAGAGATAAACGCGTCCACCTCAGTTTAAAAAGGTTAAAAGAACCAACAGTACCATTTGAGTTTGTAAGGTTTTTAAATCTCAAATTTTTTTTTTATAAGGGATAGCTTTTTGGGAGATGGGATATAGCAGAAATTGAGGTGATAGAAAAACAGTTTTTAAAAGAAATTCAGAGAATTTCAGGTCCTCCTGATACCATATTCAGGCTACTATATACTCAATCATGCTGGCTTTCCTGCATTACCATGGCCAAAGAATTCATTATCCAGTGGCCAACCCTTTGGTGGGGTGGACCTTAGATTAGTCTGAGAGCTGACTTTGAACCTTATAGAACCTTCCAGAGCTTATACTTTAACATAGCCTTCTGAGAATCCAGGACAGGATAAAGCCCTGGAAAACCCTCACTTGGGCAGTTAGGTGGTGCAGTGGACAGGCGCCAGGCCTGGAGTCAGAAAGACCGGAGTTTAAGTCCGGCCTCAGATACTGATTAGCTGTGTGACCCTGGGCAAGTCACTTAACCTGTTTGCCTCAGTTTCCTACATCTATAAAATGAGCTGGAGAAGGAAATGGCAAACCACTACATTATCTTTGCCAAGAAAATCCCAGATGGAGACATGAAGAGTCAGACACAACTGAAACAACTGAACAACAATAATCACACTTGCAGAGGATTACAAATGACCAGAGAAAGTTTTTATCTTTGAGAAAAGGAAAACATTTGTCAGCAATGGGCTCGAATTGCATTTCAAAGTTTCCTTTACCGTGCTGGATATTCCAGAAAATTGTCATCTTAAAAAAAAAAAAAGCTTACTGAATATTCAACCAATGTAAGCTACATAGCAAATTCAACATAAAAGCATTTAGGATTTTTCTCTTTTTTTTAGTTTACAACACTTAGTTCCACAAGTTTTTGGGTTCCAAATTTTCTCTCCTTTCCTCTCCTCCCCCCTACCTCCCAAGACAGCATGTAATCCAACATAGGTTCTACATATACCTTCACGTTGAACTTATTTATATAGTAGTCCAGTTGTAAAGAACTTTAACCAAGACCTCATTATAACCTGGGATGACTTATATGAGCTGATGCTGAGTGAGGGGAGCAGAACCAGGAGATCATTATACATGATTACAGACACGTGGTATCTGTAAGGACTAACTGTGATAGACTTGACTCTTCTCATCCGCAAGGTTCAAAGACAGCTCCAAAAGACTTACAACGGAAAAAAACTATGCACATCCAGAGAAAGAATTATGGAGTATGAATACAGATTGAGGCAAACTTTTTGCTCTTTTATTTCCTTCTTTTTTTGGTTTCACTTCTCCTTTCTCATTTAGGATTTTTTCAGTCAGCCTCCTAGAGTTAAGGGTAAAATTAATTCTAAAAATAGTCTGACCTTGACATTGGCACAAGAAGGCTATCGCCATTTTAGTCCACTGGAATGCTTCATAATATGCCTTAACTAATGAATTGTTTTTCAAGTTGTTCCAACAATTTTTGGTTATGCTTTACAGAAAAATCGATTTTTTGTATATGCTCAATTAAAATGGAATCTTTCAGCAACTAAAGAAGAAAAACATTGCAGCTATATAACTAAGAAGATGGAGAGTGGTACACTTTGACAAAGACATCTTGGGACAGAAAACCATCACGAAAAAACAATAAATTCTACTCACGTGTGAGCATAAAAGAACAAGTCACTTTTGGAATACTTTTCCAAGGAAGAATTCAGGGGCTTTCTGTAAGTAAGACTGAACTTTTGACATTTTTTCTGGAATGGCTAAATGGTTCAGGGAGGAAATGAAAGGGTTGTTACTTAGCCATCCTTGGCAACATTACAATTAGTAACTAATACCTAGCTACTTACTGTCTTATCTTTTTGCTCTTAGCAAAAAGGAAAGAGGAAAAATAACTCACTCCGTGGTTATTCAGTCCCTCTTAGGAAAAGCAGGCTCCAAGTGTGCCATTAGTAGGCACACAGGACAGAATCCTGTGGATAGAATGTGCCACTGTGCACAGAATCCTAGGCCTGGAGTAAGGAAGATCCACGTTCAAATTTGGCCACAGAAACTTAGTAGCTAATTTACAATTGAAGAAACAAAGACAAACAGAGGTTAAGTGACTTATCCAAAGTTATACACCTAGCAAGTATCTGAGGCCAAATTTGAACTCGGGTCTTCCAAACTTCTGAGGATGCAATAGCTATTATCTTTGTTCATATATCACAGAATTTTGAGTGGGGAAGGGACTCTTTTATGAGCAAGGAAATGAAGACCCAGAGAGTGAAAGGGACTTGCTCACAGTCACAAAGACTGAAATTTACATCCCAATATTCTGACTCTAATTCTGGCGATCTTTCCAATTTGTTAAGATATTTCTAGAATCCTCATTTTATAAGCCATGAAACTTTAGTGGCTTTTGTCCGGCCACTTTCTAGGAGTGTTAAACAATTATCGTTATGAATATAGTTCGGAAAAGAGGCTGCCAAATGGTCCCTCACTTCCTTAATTTCTTACAGCATGATAATATTCCATATTTGTATACCATTTCTTGTCCAACCCCATTCAAGAATTTATGAGTACTCCCATAATTTGCATCCTCTATAATTGATAAAAATATTTTTGTATTTTCTTAGACTTTGTTTTTTAGGACTAATCTCTCCTGAATTTACTCTCTCTCTAATTCTCCTATTCCCTTCTCCCTTTCCTCCCCACCCTGCCCCTATTTGTCTGTTGAGTGCTATGTATTTCTGTACCCAACTGTGGGTATTCTTCCCTGTTTTGCCCAGTTCAGGTGAGAGTGAGATTCAAGTATTAATTGTTCCTCCCATCATTGTGCGACTAAGGCAAAATGGGCTTAGTTTAATGGGTGCCCTTGAGGAGTTTGGCTTTTGTTTACGGTGAAAGTACTTTCACCTGTTAAATGCTAAGCCCCAGGCCCAAAGCCCTATCAGGTGTGAAACCTGTGTGGGCGTAGATTAATTACTTAAGAGGGGCCATCTCAGGAACCAATGGTCTCTGGACTCTGGTCTCTGGTCGTTGAGGCGGGTTTTGAGAACACCAGAGGCTTGGCTGCAAGGAGAGGCGAGAAACTGAAGCTGAAAAAAGCCGAAACAGGAGACCCATGTGTGGACCCAGGAGTTCGAGTGAATATGATTTATGCCATCTTATTTTTCTGTGGCCTCCTGGCTACTCTTGTGAGGTGGGCCTACTGGGCCTGGAGGCTTGTGTTCACAATACTGGAATGGGGAGGTTGGTTCGCTAATTTGTTGCTCTGGGCCCTGAATAAATTTTTTGATGCCTTCTGCTTAGAGAATTCTATATACCCAATGATTTCGAACCATTCAGATATATATATGATCCTTTTTGAGATCATAAACTCGGCCTTCCTACTACAATCACCCTCCTCTCTTTGTTTGCATAAATGTCTGTCTGTGTACCCTGATTAACAGAGAGAATTTCCCCTGATTTTCCTCTCCTCCCTCCACAACTGTATTCCTTTTCTTTTTTCTTTCTATTCTCTTAAAATTGAGATAGAAGAGAACCATTCTCAATCCTTATCTAATTAGACTCGCTCTATAAGCTCTGATGATGATAAGGCTCATAGGAGAAACATGCATTATTTTCCCATGTTAGAATATAAGCAGTTTATCAAATTCACTTAAACTGTTTGCCTCAGTTTCCTCAACTGTAAAATGGGGATAATAAAAGCACCCACTTCAAAGTGTTGTTTCAAGGATAAAATGAGATATTTTAAAAACACTTAGCACAATGCCCAGCATATAACAGGTGATATATCAATGCTAGCTATGAGTAATGTCTTTTATCATTTTTCATTCCTGTTTACCTTTTTACACTTCTCTTAACACCTATGTTTAAATAAAAGTTTCTACATAGCTGTGGTCTTTTTTTAAAAAAATCAAGAATGTCTGGAAGTTCCTATGTCATTAGAAGTCCATTTACTTAGTTTTTGCTGGATATGTTATTCTTTGTCTTGGGAATACAGTATTCTAAACTCTCCATTCTTTTATGATGGTAGAAGCTAAATTATTTTTGAACTTGACTGTGGTCCCTCTGTATTTGAATTTTTGTTTTTGGCTGCCTGTAAAACCCTTTTTTTTTAAACCTAGAAGCTCTGGATTTTCATTATGGTGTACTTAAAAGTTTTTATTTTAGGGTTTCTATCAGGAGGTAACCAGTAGATTCTTCCTATTTCTACTCTGCCCTGGTTTGAAGAGATATGGATAGGTTTTTTTTTTTAATTTCTTGAAATATGCTGTCTAAGTTCTTTTGGTCATGACATTTTGATAGCTTAAATGATTCTTATTTTTTTTTCCTTCTCAATCTGTTTTTGAGGCTAGTTGTTTTGCGATGAGATTCTTTACATTTTTTTTTTCATTTTTTCCCCACTTTTTGACTTTTTTTCAATATTTATTAACTCATGGAGTCACTGGCTTCTTTTTGGGTCATTATAATTTTCAGGGAATTTGTTGGCTGGGCAAGGTTTTAATTAGCTTTCCAATTCTTTCTTCCATAGCTCTCACTTATTTTCTATTTTTTTCTCTAGAGTTCTTATTTAATTGACAAAAACATTTTAAACTCTTTAAAAAACACTCTTGCTTCATCTTCTAGTTGAGTTTTCCTTTGAGGAACAACTTTTAGATATTTTGAAGTAATTCTAAGTCATCCTAAGCACAAACCATAACACCTTTTTATGGTGGGATTGTTATTTTTTGTTGTTTCCTCATTCTTCCAACCTACTTCCTGGCTTCAAGCTTGATATTAGGCACTTCTGGAGGGAAGGTTTGGGCTGATCCCGCTGCTTTCTCGGGGGTATTGAGTGTTGTGCTATTCCAAGATCTCAGGTTGGGGATCTGCAAATTTTTAGTGTTCCCAAAGTAGCTACTGCCCTAGCTCTGCTGGAAATGAGAAAAGGCAGCAAACTATAGTCAAAAAGGCAACCAAAAAGAGGAGAGGAAGAGGAGGAAGAGCCGCTGGAACCTCCAAGAACCCAGTTTTCTGTACATGTTAAAAAATGCCCAACAAAAACTGTGTATTAGCCACTGAATTTAATTCAGTAAATATGTAAGTGCCTGCTTTGGGCAACTTACTAAGGATACAGAGCTGAAATACAACCTAATACAACAAACATTAAATGCCCCTGTGTGCAATTTAAAAAAAAAAAACCCAGCACAGAGTCTGGTTACTGCGCCCTGGGTATGAGCTCTGCAAGTTCTGAACAATAATAGACCAACTGTTGCCTAACCCCATCGCTATCACAGCTGGAAAGCACTACTGGTTCTAAATAACAGAACCGTAGGCCTCCTTTTGGTTTAGGATTACTTCCCTGGTTATTCCTTTGCTGCCTTCAAACTAGGCTAGAAGCTGGAACTTAAAACATAGCTCTGTTCCTGGTGCTGAAGTCACATTGCTAATGCTTGCTGCTCAAATTCCTCCTCTCATCCTAGATCCTGCAGCACTTTCTCACCTTAGAATGCCACAACTGGGGGGGGGGGGGCAGAACCAAGATGGAGCCTGGAAAGCAGGGACTAGCGTGAGCTCCCCACCAAGTCCCTCCAAAAACCTATAAAAAATGGCTTTGAACCAATTCTAGAGCAGCAGAGCCCACAAGGTAGCAGAGGGAAGCAGGGATCTAGCCCAGGACAGCCTGGATTAGTCCCCACTTGGAGCTGGGAGCAGCATGAGCAGCGCGGACCAACCACACCAGGAGCCGGGCGGAGCATGCCCTAGCACCCTGAATCAGTGAGCTGTAGCAGTTACCAGACTTCTCAACCCACAAACACCAAAGACAACAGAGTAGGTGAGTGGGAAAAGCTGCTGGGGATAGGGAGTTTGCAGTTGGGCCACTGCCCGGGGGGGGGGGGGGGGGGGGG
>JAQQSZ010017919.1:0-10691 GCA_028646595.1 Phalanger gymnotis | reverse complement strand
TGGAAGGGTTATGCATAATGATACGCATGTGGTCTATGTTGAATTGCTTGACTTCTTAGGGAGGGTGGGTGTGAAGGGAAGAGGGGAGAGAATTTGGAACTCAAAGTTTTAAAAAATAAATGTTCAAAAACAAAAACAAAAAAGGTTTTGCATGCAGCTAGAAAATAAGATACCAACAATGGGGCATAGAAATTTGTCTTGCCCTACAAGAAAGAAAGGGAAAACGGGATGGGAGGGGAGTGGGGTGCTGACTGGGGAACAGGACAACCAGAATATATGCCATCTTGGAGTGGGGGAAGGATTGAAATGGGGAGAAAATTTGTAATTCAAACTCCTGTGAAAATCAACGTTGAAAACTAATTATATTAAATAATAAAGAAATTAAAATAAAAAAAGAATTAGCTCCACAAAGATTTCATAAAATTCGAAAAATGTTTGTAATCATACACGCATAATTTCATCTTTTTACTGGAAATTTCCCTGTTTTGAGTTAATGATCAACACTGTGACATACAGTTGAGGTTTTTAATACTTCTGTGGATCTGGGGTCACATCAGTGGGACTATACCCTTTACTGGTTCAGATTGTAACCCTTTTATGGCTTCCAGCCTCTGCATTCTCCAGCCATATCATTCTACAAATCCCCCATAAATGATCTCCTCAGTACTCAGGAGGCCTGCCTTTGGGTCTCTTAATCACTTATTATTAAAAAATATAGCCCTCAGAATCTAAATTCCCTTTGGGCAAGGAAGATTTTGATTTTTCTTTGCATTCTTCACATTCCAAGCACCTCCCACTGTGGTTAGGTACATAGTGCGCTCTTAATAAATGATGGCTGATTGATTGATTTAGCTAACCTTGGCACTTGCTGCATGACTGGCCTCACTGCCTGTTCTGGAGATATAACAACAGTTTTTCTTCAAGAAGGGTGAATTCTAGAGTGAAAAATATGTTAGTCAAATTTTATCTGCACTTGACATGATGGTCTATTTTATCTTATCAGAGATTTATTTATAATCATAGAGCTTAATATATTTAATAGACCCTTGATATCATCTGATCAAGGGTTCTTAATTCAAGATCTGAACTTTTAAAAATATTTTGATGATTGCATTTCACTATATTTCATTTGCAATCTTCTATATTTTATTGGGTGCATTTAAAGATATGATTGGGAGAAAGAGGTCCCTAGGCATTATCTATGACACCCCCCTGCATCCTCCCCATTAAGAATTTTTGATCTAATCAACCTTCTTTTTTAATTTATAGAGGAGGAAAATGGAGACTCAGAGGTGAAGTGAATTCTCTAAAGTATCACAGTAAAGTAAAGGGAAAGGTGAAACTAGATCTTGGCCTCCATGACTCCTGTTCCAATGGGCTTTCGATTGTACACTGTCTATTCTTTCAATTCTGACTAATTTGGAGCCTAAATAAGATCATGCTTTAATGCATACTAGTTTTTGCTTGCTTGCTTACTCTTCCTTCCTTCCTTCTTTCCTCCCTTATTTCCTTCCTTCCTTCCTTCCTTCCTTCCTTCCTTCCTTCTTTCCTTCCTTCCTTCCTTCCTTCCTTCCTTCCTTCCTTCCTTCCTTCCTTCCTTCCTTCCTTCCTTCCTTCCTTCCTTCCTTCTTTCTTGAGTTTTCTTCCACAAAATGGCTAATATGTAATTGTGTTTTATAGATTGCATACATATAACCTACATCAGACTGCTTACCATCTCAGAGAGAGGGGAGCAGAGGGAAGGAGAGAATTTAGAATTCAAAATTTAAAAAAGAGTCTTAAAATTGATTTTTATGTGTAATTGGGGAAAATAAAATATTTTTTAAAGTATACTGGTTCTAGGGTCAAAAGACTTGGGTTCAAACCTACTTCTAACATTTGCTATCTGTGTGACCTTGGGAAAGCCACTTAATTCCCCTGCCCCTACTTCAGTTTTCCTATCTGTGAAATGAAGAGATGGGACTAGATGGCCTCTGAGGCTCCTTCAGGCTGTTGGTATCTGATCCTATGATGTTATTGAGTAAATGTTCTTATTTAGGCAAATCCACATTTTCCTGCAGAACATGTCCTTATCTGCCCCATTTTGGAGGCACTCACTTCTCAGAAATGCATCTGCTTCTAGGTACCCACTAATGCTATTAGATAAATCCTGAGGTTGGAAAATAAGGACATTAAATTTTCACCTCTTCTCCTTGACTCGATAAAAATAACAGTTCTTCATAAACTGCTACAAGAATCACTTTGGAGAAGGAAATGGCCAACCACTCCAGTGTCTTTGCCAAGAAAACCCCAAATGGGGTCATGAAGAGTCAGGGGTGACTGAGACAAGCAAACAACAACAGCAGGAGAATCACAAAGTCATTGTTGATGGGCTATCTGGCCGATGATGCTCGGTTGGGCTGGGGATGAATTCCCCTCTTCATACTCATTGATCCAGCTTACCGTTCGCCCCACTTTCTGTCAATCCATCACTGTCATCATTGTAGCTCAAGGGCACTGGCCATACAAAACTGAGAACCATTTGGGAGTTCATCTCTGACTGTTTCATTTCCATGACTCGATTTTTCTCACTGATAACATGAGGAGTTTGCAACAGATTCAGTTTAATTCAGTTAACATCTATTAAGTGCCTCCTATGTTCCACACACAGATCTGAGCCATGGAGATACAGAAAAATGCAAATATATTGATACATGGTCCATACCCTCAAGGAGCTCACATTCCAATGTGAGACACAACATACAAATAACTATGCACATATAAGACAGATACAGGGTTAATGGGAAGATTTCTTAGAGGGAAGGCACTAGTAGAGGAATTGGGAAAGGCTTCTCACAGTGGAATTGATAGAAAGATATTTGAAGATGCCCCCAGTCAGGAGAGGTGTCACATAGAAATGTGTGTGTGTATTTAGGAATTCTGAGAATAGGAAGGTGGCAGTGTATGTATATGTGTTTGGATGGAGGCCAAGTCTGACTTTGGTAGTAAGAGTGTGAAATAGACATTACAGGGACATAGATTTAGGGTTAGAGGAAACCTTAGACTGCATTTAGTTCAGTTCCCTCAATTTACAGATGGAGAAACTGAAGACCAGAGAGATATCATTAGATATCATTTTAAAGACCTTACAGGACTAGTCCAACCCTTCTTAGATGAGGTATTTGAGGCCCAGAGAGTTTAAGCCATTTGCCCAAAGTCACGCAGGTAGTAATGGAAATAGTTTTCAAACGTCGGGCTTCTTGGTTTCCTCTGAAGTTCTTTTGCATGTACCCATCAATAGCTGTCCAGACATATCACAGGAGTCTGACGACTGCTCCAGCACTTAGTCCAGTTTCTGGTACATAGTAGGTGCTTAATAAGTGTTCTTCACTTCATTGGTTACTGGAGAGTTTCTTATTCAAGGAACCCTTTGAGGAATACTTAGGTGAAGTGAAGAATTTGCTTATCATGGGAATAATTCTCTTACTTTGTTAGATTTTGTTTCCAGGGTGCTCTAAAATGGGGTGTAACTGTAGAATGAAAGAAACCTCCAAGAACCAAAGGATTTCAAAGTTCAGAAGGAACCTCAGTGGCCCTCCTCTGACCCACATGTGAATGAGATTCCCGAACAAGATCATCCAGCCTTTGTCTGATAGAGTCTCTCCAGCCAGTGGGGTCTAAGTCAGAAACGGATCCATGGGGGCTGAAAATAAAAAAAAAACTCACAAATTAACATTAGAAAACCACAAATTAACATTATCTATATTTCACAGATTTTTTGTTTATTTCATTAGATATTTCCCAATTATCTTTTTCATCTTGTTCAGTCCCAGCACACACCTCTACTCTAACCCATCCCTGACATAGCTGCTCACATGATTTTCCTAAAGTGAAGTCTGAACATGACAGTAACCTGCTCAATTAACTGCAGCGTCTTCTTATTGTCCCCAAGATCAAATATAAATGTCTATTTCCTTTTAAAAGTGCTCATCACCTGGCTCCAACCACCCTTTCCTGTCTTATTAATTTTCTCCCTTTTCAATACTTCAAGCCAAACTGACCTTCCAGCTATTTCTCACACATGATTTCTTTTATTCCTTATCTCTGAGCAAATGTACTCCTACCAACACTTCAGCCTCTCAAAATCCCTTGCTTTATTCAAAACTTTGCTTTAAGTATCACTTTCCACCAAAACCTTTACCTGTCTCCTCCCACAAATCACCTTTGCCTTAGTTTCTATATATTTTAAACATAATTGTGTGTACCCAGCATTTCCCTTAATAGAGTTAGGCTCCCCAAAGCAGGCAGATACTGTTTGGTCTTGGTCTTGGTCGATGTGTATCCACAATTTGTTTCTACAATGTATCCACAGTGTGCACTCTGAAATTATATGATTCCTCATGGTTCTTTATTCTTATAGTTATATCCCCTATGTGCTCAGTTCCTGGGTATTATGGATGTCCAACAAATATTGATTGATTTAAGACCTTCAATGCTAGGGAAACCCATTCCTGCCAAAGGCAGCCCATTTCTAATTTTGATAGCTCCAAGGGTTAGAAGGTTTTCCCTTCTATCAAGCCTAAATTTTCCTTTTCTACTTCCAAGCATTCCTCCTTGTTTGGCCACTGTGGGGCTAACTAGAACCAGTCTACCATGGATTGCCACCTTTTCAATAGCAATATATATTAATTATCTTCCCAATACCACAAACACACAAATGAAATGTTGGATTCAGAGTTGTTTGCGCTTCATCTTTCAGTCTTGAAGAGGACCAATGACATCAGAGGGATGATTTATTGACTTGCAAACGAATTGGATTTAAGTGAGGCTGAGCTATGCAAAGTCATCAGCCTCACTCTCTCTTCCAGAGTCATATGAGTCCAGTGACAAGAAAGACATAGGTCAGGATTTCTGGAGAAGGCCCTAGATGTTGGGTAAATGAACTCAAGTCACGAAAGCCTAGATTTGAGTGATTTCAGCACCTAGGATGGTGAATGTATCTGGAAACATTCTTCTTGCCTGAAGGTTCTAAGCTCCTGCTCTTAACTCTGGACATGCATCTTGGTGTGAATTGTAGGGAGGTTGGGGGAGAATATTAACAGTTTAAATGATACCCTGCTTTCTAAGAAATTACAGCTTGGCTAGTTCTGAAAAGAGCTGTGCACGACATCCGATAGCTGTATTTAGTGTCCCAGGGATTGCCCATTACCTTCTTTCCCCCCAACTAATTGGGTGGAAGTGATCCTAAAATGGTAGTCTTTGGAATTCTAAGGAAAGAATATGCCCAAATGACTGAGATTAAGAAGAGCAAAAAAATAAGTATCAGGAAAATGGATTGCAACAGGCTTAGAGAAATAGTAGGAAACATGTCATAGGGAGCATGAGAAACAAAGGGATTAGAAGAGTCCCCAGAAACCATTTAGCTGAACTTTTACCCAGGAAAATCACCCCCTCTATGATCCAATGGAGTGTAAGAAATCAAGAGACGCAGCTGGTGAGAGATTGGAAGAGAACTACCTTCTCTTTTGTATGGCAGCATTTCATCTATTCCAACAAACTTTTATGCAGCACCTACTGCATGTCAGGCACTGTGGTAGGCAGTGGCTACAAAGACAGAAGCAAAACAGGCCCTGCCCTCAAGTAGCTCACATTCTACTGCCCCTTTAGTGTATCTGCAGGATTCTTGACCAGCCGCCATTGGAAAGACTTTGTGACCACATAGTGCATATACCTGTGTTATCCAGGTCAACAATAAATAGGCAAAAAAAATCTGTCCCTGGTGTGAGGGTGGGGGGAAGAGTTCTTCATCACATACCAGGAAGCAAGGTTCCCCTTCGTTCAAGCTTCTACACGCTTCCCAGGAATGCCATGGAGGGGGGCCCTTAAGGAGGACCCTAAGGGTGATCTCAGGTAAGATGTAAGCTTATCAAAGACAGGAGCTATTTCCTTTGTCTTTGTGTTTTCAGTATCTGGCACACTGTAGGTATTTAATAAATGCTTGTTGATTGATAAGAGATCACAGACTACAACTGGAAGAACTCCATAGAATATCTGGGTACAATAGATATTTAAGCTGGGATGCCCTCTACACCACCCCCAACAAGGGGGTATTCAAACTATTGCTTGAAGACCTTCTTTAAGGGGAACTCTCAACCTCCTGAAACCACTTATTCTGCTTTGGGATTGTTCTAATTCTAAAAGTCAGCTAGGTGGCACAGTAGTTAGAGTTTTGGTCTTGCAATCAGGAAGACCTGACTTTGAATCCTGCCTCTGTGACTGTGAAAAAATTATTCAACCTATCTCAGCCTCAGTTTCTTCTATAAAATAGAATCATAATAGTACCTTCATCAATGAGGATCAAATTAGATGTCATGGTTAAGGTACTTTGCAAACCTTAAAACACTATAAATGCTAACTATTGTTATTGTCATATTTGTGGTTATTGTTAGATTATAAAGAGGAAGAAATATTTAAGAACAGATCTTCCCTTTCTGTCTGTCTTGGGGAATAATGGCTTATGAATGGGGCTTCACTTGGTGGAGGTCAATGGGATGCTAAAAGGACAATCGGGTCCCTCTTTCTTTCAGGGGAATGAGGATCAGCATCTTTACATAAAACCTTCCAATCTGACCTTTCTGGCACCATCTGGCCCCCTTTCTGGGTAGGACTTAGGAAAAGAGGAGAAAAATATAGATATTACAATTCATTTCAACTCAGCCAACATTGTAGAGCTAATGTGTTCAGGGCATCACACTATGTGCTAAAGATATAAAGACAAAAACCTGTTAGCACCTGCCCTCAAGGACTTTACATTCTACTGGGAAGATATAACAGGTACACAGGTGATTCAGGAAGACCTGAGTTTAAGAGGCCATGTGACTCAGAAATGACTTAAAATCTTTCAACCTCAGTTTCCTCATATGTAAAGTGAAGGAACTGTACTCAATGGCCTACAACGTCTCTACTAGCACTAAATCAATGGTCTTATGATCCCGAGTAGATAATTTGAGAAAGCAGAAAGCATTACTATATGCCGAGTGATGAGTTCAGGAAACTAATCTTTGTGTAGGATGTGGTCCATGAGCTGAGCCTTAATTAGAGCCACGTAAGGCAGAGGTAAGGAAAAAGTGGAATAAATGCAACATGATAGAAAGGCATGAGTATGGAACATATGATTCTTAGCTCAGGAAACCAGTAGTATTCTAATTTGGAAAGAAGAAGAGAAAGAAAGGAAGGAAGGAAGAGAAAGAAAGATGGATGTGAAATAACTCAGGGAAGGCTGGGTGGCACTAGATCGTGGAGGACTTTCAGTGTCAGGCTGAGGACTCTCTACTTCAGTTCTGGGGCTCTGTGAGTCCTCTATGGCTCCCAATAGTCTAAATTTTTCCTACATGGGAAATTAGAACAAACCTGGCAGCTGGTGAGGCAGAGGCCATTTGCTACAAGTAATGAAGATAAATGAGAGGAATTATTCATGCAGAATGGAGATTGAAGAGCACGAAGCACATTCCTCAGAGTACCCAAGCAGTGACAGTGAGCATCCATAGTAGATGGAGTGCTTGACTAGGAGCTGAAACACTGGGGAGGTCGTGGCTTCTCTCATCCTCACTTTCTTTATGTATAAAATGAAGATGATAATAGCTCCTACCTCACGGGGCAGTTATGAGGATCAAAGACATCGTATCAATGCTGTTATCATTTTTATAATCCATGAAGGTAGAGGATGACATAAAAACTAGATAGGAAAATCTTGGAGTTGGATCTGATTGACAAATGGGCGGGACCTCGGAGAGAAGATTTAGTCTAACCCACTTGTTTAACAGATGAAGAAAACAAGTCCTAGGGAACGGAAGGGAGTTAGCCAGAGTCACATCAGTAGCGAGTCTGAATTCAAACATCATTCTCCTGAGGCCAGCCTTATTGCCCTTATCTCTATGCCATGGGCTAAGACGGAGTAGATTGAGAGTTGGAAGACTTGAGTTCAAATTCTAGCTCTGCCATTTACTCCATGTATTACCTTGGGTAAGCCATAACGAGCTAGGCTTCAGTTCCTCATCTGTAAAATGGGATAATTGGGCTAAGGGATCTCTTAGGTTCTTAACCTAGGGTCTTTGACCTTTATATTGTGTTTGTGTATGTGTGTGCATGCACAAGTACACACACATGCTCATACGCACTATAGTTCAATATAATTGGCCTGCTTTGTAATCCTCCATATTTTATTTTATTCATTTAAAAACATGATTCTGAAACAGGTTTGTAGCAGATGGCCAAAAAGGTCTAGGACACCAAACAGGTTGACCCCCTGAGCCCCAGATAACACGGAGGGCAGATTTGGTAAGACTTGGACACCCTTTGGATAGGAATTTTGGGGACAGAAAAGAATCAAATTTTTCTCCTTTTTTGGCCTCAGTTTCCCTATCCTTATAAAAAAACTGAGACTTTGTCTAGCATTAATTCTAATGAACTACAAGTACACAGTATGGGCTTTCATCCAAGTTTCTCAGAATGCTGCTTTAGGGGCTAAACAACAATCGGGGGCCCCCAAAGTACCAACGACAAAATAAAATGAGTCCCATTTTCTACGAAAAAAAGCCTCTCCTAATCCTTATTAATCTTAGTACCTTCTCTCTGAATTCATTTCCTGTTTATTCTGCTTATGTCTTGTTTACACATGTTGGCATGTTGTCTCTGCCATTAGACTGTGAAAATAGGGACTTGTTTTTTCTTTGTTTGTTTTTGCCCTTTTTTTATATCCCCAGCCCTTATCACAGTGCCTGGCACATAGTAGGTACTCAATAGTGTCTGCTGACTTGACTTCTCCCCATGCTTAGGGTTTCAAGAATATGCTTTGGGATTTTTCAGATTTTGTCTTCTGTTTTGATTTATTGTAGTTGGGAGCCCAAGAGAATTATATGGTAGGACTGTTTCTTTTACTTTTCAGCAGAGTCACTGACTGAATCAGGATAAATTTTCCTAAGACTCCTAATGTCTAATAATGTCAGGAAATCTAATGCCTTCATATTCATCTACCTCATTTGGGTGTCAGAGTGTATAGAGCTGGATACCCACCCCCCATATAAGGCAAGGAGCTGATTCACCATACTTTTCCAGGCTCCTGGCTGGTCCTCTGTTGTAACAACAATGCTACTTGCTTCTACTGTGGCTGTGTAAGGCCAATGACACCAGCGCACAAGAGGGCTGTTAGCACAGGTTTTTTGATCTGTTTTTCTAAGGAAAGCAACTTTAAGGGGTTAACAATCTCATTTTAATCAAATGTACATATATCATTCATTTAGTTCAGAGGGAAAAGCCAGCACCCTGAACTTCAGAGAGAATACAAATAGAAATTACAAGCATACCTTATATAAACAGAGTAAATAACACAGAGAGATCAACAGACAGGCCTCTATCAGGTTCACCAAAGAATTACATAGTTACCAGAAAGAAAGGCACCAACATCTGAGTTTTCAAAGGCAGGGGGTGGGGGTGGCGTCAGCGCTCCAGCAGTTACCCAGAGTCTCGGTCTGGTCAAATCCCAAGACACTCTTCCAGTGAGTGAGAGCGCCAAAGGCAACCTCAGAGTTCTTATACCTTGTTCAGGCCCTGAAGGTTCATAGACTACTTAGCAAAAAGGTGTGGGGCCCGGGGCCTCACATCTAGTTTGTGAAAGGGTGCGGGACTGCCTCTAATGAGGCCTCCCTTTGTTGGCCCCACCTGAGGCCTATCCAATGGGTGGCAAAGATTTTTCACTTACAGATTGGTCTTACACCTGTGTAGCTCAATCTGTGCCCTGGCTGCTTCATTCTCACTTTGTTTCTGCTTCCTACTCCATTCCCAAGCTAGTGAATCTTCCTGGTTACTGCTGTTTTCTGATGTTATAATTCTCTCATTAAATATAGAACCCATTTTCCTGAGTTTCATCTTCTCTCTATGGATTTTATCTACCAAATGCTTTTGTGAGAAGGACCTTCTGCTTAGCCATCATATTCCTTGCCCAGATCCTGAATAACCATGAGCAACTGATATTATTCCATTTGTTTAGATCTGATTTTATTTGTGTGGAGTATTTCATAATTAAGTTCATATAGGCCCTGGGTTTGTCTTGGCAGATAAACTCCCAAATATTTTATAGTGTCTACAGGAAATTTAAATGGAATTTCTCTTTCTATCTCTTGCTGTTGGGCTTTGTTAGTAATGTATAGGAATGCTGAGCATTTATGTGGGTTTATTTTATATCCTGCAACTTTGCTAAAGTTGTTTATTATTTCAAGGAGTTTTTTACTTGATTCTCTAGGATTCTCTAAGTAAATCATCACATCATTGGCAAAAAGTGATAATTTAGCTTCTTCTTTGCCTATTCTGATTCCTTCAATTTCTTTTTCTTCTCTTATTGCTACAGCTAATGTTTCAAGTACCAAATTGAATAGTGGGGGTGATAATGGACATCCTTGTTTCACCTCTGATCTTATTGGAAGTGCATCTACCTTATCTCCATTACAAATAATGCTTGTTGATGGTTTTAGGTGGATGCTATTTATAATTTTAAGAAAGGCTCCATTTATTCCTATGCTTTCTAGTGTTTTTAATAGGATTGGGTGTTGTATTTTGTCAAAGGCTTTTTCTCCATCTATTAAGATGATCATATGGTTTCTGCTAGTTTTGTTGTTGATATGGTCAATTATGCTAATCGTTTTCCTAATATTGAACTA
>JAQQSZ010017918.1:0-10691 GCA_028646595.1 Phalanger gymnotis | reverse complement strand
TTTCCCTCTCTCTCTTTCTTTCTTTTTCCTTCCTTCCTTCCTTTCTTTCTCTTTTTCTTTCACAATACAGCTAATATGAAAATATGTTTTGCATGATTTCACATGTGTAACTAATTAATATAATTTTGTTTGCCTTCTCAGTGTGTTGGGGAGGGGTGGGAAGAAGGGAGAGAATTTGTAACAGAAAATTGAAAAAGAAAAGGTGTTAAAAATAATGCTTTTTTTAAAAAAGTATTCACATCGATGAGATCCTAGGTCATTAAAGTATCAAGTACCTACTTGCTTATCTACTTGCTTGTTTCTTTAAAAGAAGACACCAGAGTCATGAAATTCCTACTCTTTGATTCTTGAATGATAATTCTCACCAGTGATAGCTCTACCGATGCTACTCAGAATGTACAACTCTTTTTATGAAATCGTCCTCTCAGCCCAAACATGGGATTTTTTTTCAATCTATTATCTATCACCTACTCGTTTGAATCAAGTGGCCAAATCGCTCCCACTTGTTTCCATCTCTCAGACAATTTAGGATGCTCATTAGAATATAGAATATAAGATCCTTGAGAGCAGACAGTATTTATTTTTGTCTGTATATCATCAGGAGTTAGTACCTGGCACATAGTACAAAATAAATGCTTGTTGAAGCATAATGAATTCAAAGTAAATCTACCCCAAACATATTTATAATTAAGTTCTGTTTTGTTTGTTTCTTTGTTCTCAAGTTAAGCCCAATTCTTTCCCTGGTCTGAAAAGAGCAAAAAGCACTGTTTTTTAGGACAATCTAAGTTTCAATAAAATATGGGCTCAGATATTAACCTGTTATTATTGAATTTTTTAAATGCCTATCATGACTAATTATTGTTGAGGCTTTATTATTATAAACAGGTCCTGCCAACTTGGTTAATACTGAAATAAATAGAAATGAAGCAACTTTGGTAGTGCCATGTTTCTTTATCAGGTGGAATAGAGGTGGTATTAAGCACCTAATTTCTATCATCTTTCTCATCAGTTATCTGTTAGGTATTCCAGAGCAACTTTTGCCATCCAGGTTGATGAAAAGGAGAATTTTGAAACAGAAGGTGGATTATTTCCTAGTCGATAATGAGGATTGTTAAAATAACTAAAGATCAGAGAAACTGAGGGATGAGGCAACATATGAATAGCTGCAGGTATAGTGTCAAGGAGTACAATAACCTCACTCCTATGTTAGACATAGCTACAGCCTGAAAATAAAAACAGAGGGAAAAAAGGACATCACTGCTTGTGTTTGAGATTAGTCCTTATGATACAGCTTGTTTAAAACCTTACATTATTCAAGGGGAAAAAAGGGAAAGACAGACAAAACTTCATTCTAGGGAAACATGACTGCCAGATTTGGGTATCCCTAGGTGTCTTGCCTTCTGTGCCTGTGGGTGTCTTCCTCAGGGGGGTCTTATGTTCTGGACTGTGCTGCCAAGCTGCCTGAGGTCAAAGCCACAGAGAACACCAGATAGAAATGTATCTGTCACAGGCCAGTTGATTTGTGCTTCCTTGATAACACTTTCTGATCCATAACCCATTCCCAAGGGTGTGTCATTGTCAGAAGCTTCAACATCTTAACAATCAAAGATACCAAGTTTTTGGCATAGAGGTTGTCTCAGGGCAGCATAAAGGAACTTTATGCTGCTGAAAAAAAATAACCAAAATAGATTTCAATTTTTTCTGGTATTAATAAGTCTATATTTTGTGTTCTTGTTCACTTTGTTGGATTTTTACCATTTCTACTTTCAAAGTAACAATGTTGTGGTGGACTCCTTTCTTATAAAAGAACGGCTCTCTCAAACAAAGAACGTGACTGATTTAAAAAAAAATAAAAGAATGAGTCTTTTTACATGGTATTCAATGTTGTACACTGTCCAGTACAATGTCCGTAGCTGTCTGGTTTTTTCTATATCTCATTTCCATAATTAACGATGCTATTAATTCCTTGAGGCCTAGAAAAGGATAGCTCTGATCTGCTTCTCTGCTAGAAGTTATATCTGATGTCATACTGTGGTGAATTATTTCTCTCTTCTCTTCTCTTCTCTTCTCTTCTCTTCTCTTCTCTTCTCTTCTCTTCTCTTCTCTTCTCTTCTCTTCTCTTCTCTTCTCTCCTCTCCTCTCCTCTCCTCTCCTCTCCTCTCCTCTCCTCTCCTCTCCTCTCCTCTCCTCTCCTCTCCTCTCCTCTCTTCTCCTCTTTCTTGCCTCTCTCTTCTCTATTTTCCCTATTTCTCTATTTAACTAGCTTAGCCTAATCTGTTACATTTTTTCTTAAATTCATGAAGCACTTGGGGACACAGCCTCCCCCCACAACTTTAACAATGGTTACTCTAGGGCAGGGGTGGGGGATCCTGTGGCCTCCATGCCACATGTGGCTTTTAGGTCCTCAAGTACAGCCCTTTGACTGAATCCAGAATTTACAGCACAAATCCCTTTAATAAAAGGATTTGTTCTGTAAAACTTGGACTCAGTCAAAAAGCCACAGCCAAGGATCTAGAAACCACTTGTGGCTTCTTACACTGTAGGTTCCCCACCCCTGCCCTAGGGTTTGTCTATCCCAGTTTCAAAGTACTTTGCTAGACCATATTTTCTTTTTTACAATTTTTTTTCTTTTTTTTTTTGGAGGGAGGGAGGGCAGGGCAATAGGGGTTAAGTGACTTGCTCAAGGTCACCTAGTAAGTGTGTCAAGTGTCTGAGACTGGATTTGAACTCAGGTTCTCCCGACTGCCAGGCTGGTGCTCTACTCACCGTGACACCTAGCTGCCCCAACCATATTTTCTTAACCAAGAAAAAAAATGCTCACAAGCTCCCAGCAATATGTTTATCTTTAATAATTGGCCAGATAGCTCAATCGATTCAAAGAAAAGGCATGTAATGATAACTTATGGTCAGAAAAGTAATAACAAAGCATTTCCCCAGGAAATCTGAGGCTCAGTTTCCCATAAATACACAAATCAATAAGGAGAGTACACACTAATCAGGGACATGTGCAACCAGGGTACAAGACAGTGTGCATTCACAGACTGGAGTTCATTGAAGGAATGTATGTATCCAGGGCAAACACATAGAAGGGCACACCTGTAGAGAGCACACATAGAGGGAAAGGGAGATGACTAAGCCAAGAGGAATGAAGACACATTAAACTCACATTGCTTTCCCCAGAGGATATATCAAGAAGCAATGGGCATAAGGCATAGATAAGTATATTTTGGCACTATGGAACGAAAGACTCCCTAAAAATTGGAATTCTGCAAAAAGAGAATGGACTGTTTCAGGAGGTAATGAGTTGGCCATCACTTGGGAAGTTCAAAAAGATTCTGGATGAACATTTAGACCAGATGAACAAACTGTTTTGTTCCTAGTTTTTGTTTCTGTTTTGTATTTTTGGTGATACGTATATTGGTAATATATATTTTAATACTTAATATTACTATTAGTTATTTCTTTCTTCCTGTCTTTGACTTCCTTAGGGTACATGTCTAGCAGGTGGATTTCTAGAGCAAAGGGAATGGGTATTTTAGGTGTTTTTTTTCTTAACATAATTGCAAATTACTTTCAGAATAACTGGAGCAATTCTCAGCTACACCAATAGTGTGTAATGTGGCTGTCTTTCCAGAGCCCCTCTATTGCTGATTATTCCCATCTTTTCTCATTGCTAATTTACTGGACATGAACTGGAAACCTTGAGTTATTTTTGACTTGCATTTCTCTTTCTATTTAAGGATTAACAGTAATCTTTCATTTGTTTATTAATATTTGCAATTATTTTGAGAATTGTACCTTTGACTACTTAACTAATGGGAAACATCTTTTGTTTATTATTTAAGGTAGTTCCCTATATATCTTGGATATCAGACTCATCAGATTTATTTGCTGCAAAGATTTTTTTTCCCCAATTGATAGCTTTACTTCCCAATTGAAATGATTCCAGCCTGAAGTGTCATCATTTGTATCATATCTTGAAATGGATCTGATTCCCGTATAAGATTTCATGATGAGTTAGAAAGGAGATTTTTAAGATCTAGGGATAATACAAGGGGTACGTGAAATTGAGATTGATAACAATTAAGAATGTGAGAAACGTACCATATTTTATATAAGGGATTATTTTATCTTTTTCTTACGTATTATGTATAAATAAGGTTTCCTTGAATGTCATAATATTTAACTGTTTTAGCAAAACATTTTTAATTAAAATGGATAAATTGCAAAGACATATTGCAGACCAAGGAGGTTACTAATATCTATTGTACTGCAATTTCTGGAGTACTAGAATTCTAGTATCAAACTTTTAGTGGAGATTTATTCCTTTGAAAACTAAATATGCAAAACTTGCCTAGGTGAATCTGGAATTCCATTGATGTAATCTATTCCTTGTTTTTTTCTGGAGCCCCTAAACCCAGCATCTTCTTAGTTAAGGTTTGGTTTTTGGTTGAGATAAGTTACTCACAAGTCCCTGAACATTTAACAAAGGAGAAAGTTTGCTGTGATATAACCCAGCAAGAATGTAGAACAAGGATATAGTGGCACTGAGCTTCACTAGATGTGGACCCATCTCCATCTTGAAATATATCTGGTCAGTAAGTCATCAAGGTATGAAGATTAACATGGTCTTGGGTATTCACTGGGTCTGAGATGTTGGCTGGGATTTTTTTATGCCTCTCAACAAGAAAGCTGCATCAGGGAAGCTAGGGCCAGTCAGCTTGCAGTGGGGTGGGGTTGGGGAAAAGGAAGCCAAAAGGGAAGCTGGGGCATAAGGAAATAAAGAAAACTCTGGTCTTATCACACCTGTATGAACTACAACCTTCTCGTGCTTTCTCATCCTAACTCATGAAATGGACCAAAAAAAATTGCTAAACTAGACAAACAAAATCACAGTGGCATGATGCTACAAAATAAAACCTTATAAAAATCTAGCTTTTTTAAAAAATACACCTGCTTAATAGACAGATGAATGATTGGCTGATCATAACTTGAAGAAAATTAACTGAATCCTTACTATTTACTTTTTTTACATGCCCAAATTTACTTGACGCATTATCCAAAGAATGTAAGCCTTTTGAAATCAGTAAATTTTCTTTATCCAATAGTCCCCAGAACGTTTCAATAATTCAAGGCTTTGTAATTTTGTCAAGGTATCATCCTCTTGAACAATTATGAGAGTATCTGCAGGGTCATCTGATCAGCAAGACGATGGAAACCAAACTGGGGCCAGTCATGTTTAATCAGCAAATATTTGTTCCAGGCACTATGTTAGATGCGAGGATACAAATACAAAGAATGAAGCAATCTCTTCTTCTAATGAGTTTACATTCTTTGGAGACAAGTACATATGCATACATAAGTATACATATAAATACGTGCACATATACATATATCAGTATAAATAAAAATAACTAATAAACATGCACACAAATTAACATTTGAGGGGATTAAGAAAGACTTCAGAAGATAGTATTGGAGTTGCATTTTTAAAGGAAGAGAAAAGCTCTGTGAGGTGGAGTTGAGGAGAAAATTCATTCCAGTCAGGGTAGAATGGACTGGACTTGGGAGATAGAGTATTGTAAGTGAGAAAGAGAAAGAAGGCCTGTTTAGAATACAAAGTGTGAAAGGGGAAATAATGCACAATGAGGCTGGACAGGTAAGATGAATCAGATTTGTGTAGGGATTTAGAAGCTAACCAGAGGCGGCTCTATTTTATTTACATGACATTAGCAAGCCAATAGAGTTGAATGAAGAGGGTAGTCACAGTCAGATCTGTGCTAAAGGAAAATTACTTTGGCAGGAGTACATAGAATGGAGAATTGAGTAAACAAAACCATTTAGAAGGCTATCTAGGCAAGAGGTGATGAAGGCATGGACTAAGGTCGTAGCACATGAGTAGATAGAGGCACCATATGTAAGAGGTGTTGTGAAGGTAGAAGCAGCAATATTTTACAACGTATTGGATATGTGAGGTGAGGGAAAGGGAAGATTCAAGGATAATGCCCAAAAGGGAAGATTTGGGGGCAAGGAAGGGTTAAGGACCATGTTGTCTCAGAAAATACTTATGAGAGGGAACCAGGCAACAAAACAACTCAAATAGGCTAAAACAGCCTTGCAACCCTATCTTAGCAGTCTGCTTGCCGGAACAAGAAGAAGAGATGAAAATGTGTGAAGATTTTCTTTTTTAGAAAATAAAACTAAGCCATCAAAAATATCAAGAGAAAAGGCTCAATTAAAGTCCATTACCTAAGCAGATAAAGCCATAAGAGAATATGAAAACCAGAAGAATTAATGAAACCTCAAAGAGAATAAAAAATCCTGTTAACAAATATTATATGAAGGAATACCATGCTTCAGGAAAGACAGGATCCTGGGGACTCACCAAAGAGCATGAAAAAATAAGTAATTTGAGAATCATTCAAAAGGGAAATAAAATCCATTAAAGAAAAAAAAATCAAGAATTAATACAGATAAGAATTAAAGCTATGAAACCAGAATTTAAAAAGCACATAATTAACAAAGTAGAATAAATTGAATCTATAAGGAAAAATCTCTCTGAAAAAGTGGGAATGACATTAGGACATTTGAGACACAAAAATACAGAAAGAGAAAAATGTAGCAGAAGAAAAAGTAAAGAACAATTAAAATAATATGTAAATAATATAAACCAAATATTTTAAATACTACATAAGACAAAATGACTGGCCCAGAAGATAGAATATAGTGACATAATATAAAGATAATAGGTTTCTCATAAGAACATATAAATCAAAAACACTGAATACCAAAATTCAGGAAAAATACAAGAAAACTGCTTAGAACTTTTCGATAGTAACAATCATGTATCAGTTGAGAAAATCTATAGGTCACCACTCTCTAGGAAAACAAAAGACAAAAACAAATTTGAGCCTCCAAACTCCCAGACACAAAGTGTCCTTGAATAATTTAATCATATCAATGACAAATACCACATTAGTTAAGTGGTCAGAAGAAAGACCTTCAAATATGAAGAAAAGATAAATATTAGTCACAAGTAGTCACAAGGAACTGCAGAAGGAAATAATACACAAATGATATATGTTTCATATATGCTATAATTATTATATTATTATATGTTATGTAATAACAGCATATTCCATAAAACAAAGGAGCTCCTTACCACACAAAATAGACATACATTGCAATCCTAAGACTAATATCGTCCATAAGAAAAGATTGAAATTATAGAAATGAGCCATTTTAGGCATTACTAAGAAAAAAAATAAAACCTCAGATACAAGCAGATAATTTTTAAAAATCAGAACAATTAACAAGTTCTATTGAGAAAAGAATAAGTAATGAAATAAATAGTCTCACATTTAGAATTTAGATGTGTGATACAAGGGTGGGGGCACATGGGAGACAGACAGACAGACATTCAAACAGACCTAGACTCAGAGAATGGAAGATAGGAATTGCCATGTGGAATTAAGAAAAAAAAAACAAAGAAAGATCATCAAGAGATTTAAAACATGATATAAGAATGAAGTTCAAGAGGAAATTAAATAATCAGGAGGGGAAAAAAAGGTAGAAGAGCCAAATCGAAGCATCCTTCTAGCCCCCACCCCAAGTTCATCGGTGTTTTATAGGGAATTGGGTTAAAGGAGGAGCTTGCATAAAGAGGAAATAGGTAGAGGATGGAGGGGAATGTGTGATGCACCCCAACATGTTCCTGAATGAACAGTGAAGGGATAATTATTTCTATTATCTCTAAGCAAGGTGGAATAGTGCTTCAGGAGAATGTGAGAGGTTCCTGAAAGAAAGGCTTGCCATTAGCAACTGGAATCATTTTTTTTTCCTAGTAGAAGGAATGGGAAAAAACAAAAACTTCACTGCCAACTTTAAATGTGAATGGACAATACAATTTAGAAAATGAAAAAGTGACGTAATAGATAAGAGGGAAAAACTACTTTCATTTAAATACACATATGAAAATAAAGACCTATATACAATCAAAATGTGGGCCTTAAAAAAATTACTATGCAGCCCTCATTTTTTAAAACAAGAACTGCATTTATGCTACCAGTAAAAGCAAAAAATAAAAATTTTCAATATCAACAGAAATATGCAGATAAACTATAGTTAAAGAACAATGGAGAATGAACCAATAGTGTATTATATATATATACACTGTATATATGTATATGTATATGCATATATACATATATAGATATGTGCATATATATAACACATGTATATATGTATGTATATACACACATATAAGTATATGTATATATTTATATATGTATAATAGGCTAATGGCATAGAATCTATTCTTAAGTAAAATAAATGACAAAAAGATATGAATAGTAACATGAAAGTGGGAGGTACTAACATTTCTATCTCAGATCTGGACATATTTAAGAAAAAGATAAACACAGGCTCAATACAGAGGTAAAAAAACCCAAAAAACTATCAGAGAATTTGGGATAGGCTCATATGTCTGGCACCAAAAGGGATTTTAGAGGTCACCTAGTTTAACCTCCCTCTATTTACAGATGAGAAAACTGAAGCTGAGGGGGGTTAAATGACTTTTGCAAGGTCATACAAGCTGGAATGAGAGAATCAGAATTCTAACTTGGCTTCTAGGACTCTCCATTTTTTTTTTTGACTTAACCATGCTGCCTCTTGAAAGACTTATGGCATCTTCTAGAAAGAAGAGTTAAATAACATGCATATCTTTCAGCACTACATGGTACCTTTATAAAGATAAACCATGTGCCAAGGCATTGAGAAATTATAAATAATAATAGAAAGCAGAAATAAATACTAAAAATGTCCCTTATAGATCACAATACAATAAAAATAGTAATTAGCACAGAAAACACACACAAAAGATCCAGATGTAAATGAAGCCTTAAAAGTCATATCTGAATAAGACATCTCAATGAACAAATCATAAAAAGTAATAACTATTTGAAAGAGAATGAGATGATGTGACATACTTGGATTTTTGTGATACAGCTAATGGAGCTTTCAAAGGACAAATTACACCTCTTGAGGTCATACAGTTATGTGTGAGCAAAATGCTATTTAAAATAAATTCAAAAAGTATCTACAAAAGTATAAAATACCCAAATCAATGTATCAAAAATAGAAATCTTAAACAATTAAATTATAGAAAATGTAATTATCTAATGGAAATATGACAGTTATGGAGATTGGACTTTTAAATTTATTTGCTTATGTAACTCTTAGAAGATGAGGAAATCTCCTTTTACCAATATAGGTCTTTGCCTGCAATTTACAGTCTTACAATCTTAGAACCATAAAGTTAAGTGACTAGCATAGGAATTAGCAAAGTACACACCAAAGGGCCTGATCCTGTATGACCTATGAGCTAAGAATGGCTTTTATATTTTTAAATACACTAAAATTATCTTTAAAAATATAAGTATGTACACATATGTGTATACATATATAATGTATCTGTTTGTGTACACACATGCACACACACACACACACACACACACACACACACTTTATATATTTAGCTTACAAGCTATAAAAAAGCAAGCCATTGGAAGTAATTTGCTGGACTATCCAAAAGTCACATAGCCAATATGTGTCAGAGATAAGACTTGAGCCCGTATCTTCCTGACTCTAAGACCAGCTCTCTATCTACTATGTCCTACCACCTCTCATAAACAGATTACCAAATGAAGGGGAGAAGACAAACAAAAACATATGGCTTATATGTATTTATGGGGAATTATATCAATATCCAAAGATTAATAACTATACTAAATAAATGAGACTCAAAATTTGAGGAAAAAAATTGTGATGAATATAATTCTAATATTTAAAAGGAGGTTAAAATAAAGAAAGAGAAATATAGATTAATATAAGTATATACACCAAGATAATTAATAAATTTTAATTTTAATGTTTTAAATTAATTTTTAAAAATAGGAAGAACGTGGGGAAAACTACAGAAATATAGAAAAATCATTCACTTATTGGATTTATAAGAAAGATGTGAGGATGCTTCAGTGTTAGGATAAGGGAAAGGAAACTAAAATTATATTACCAAAAATTAAAACCACATATTATATCAAAATAAATAAAAAGTCCTTCACAAAATATAACGTTCAGTTTTGCTAAAATTTTACAACTTTTAAAGAGAGAAGGATCTTATTTTAAAGTAATAAAAGTATACATCTAAAGCCAAAAGCTAGCATTAAATGCAATGAATCTACACTAGAAGCTTTCCCAGTAAATACAAGAATAAAACAAGGGTGTATCCTTTCGCTACTGTTATTTGACATAATTCTAAAAACGCTAGCGATATAAAAAGTAAATGAAAGAAATTCAAGTCAAAGAGAAAATTATCACCATTTCCTGATGATATAATTGTTTATTTAGAATATTAGAAAATCATTAAAGAAACCACATGAGACAATTCATTGTTTTAGTAAGTAGAAAAATGCAAAATAAGCCCATAAAAATCAACAGCATTTTTATATAGGAATAACAAAATCCACGAGGAAATGTAAGAAAAGTAAGTCCCTTTTAAAATTACTAAAAAATGCATAAAATTTCTAGGTATCAACTTACAAACTCATACTCAAGACCCATATAGAAACCCTCTTAATTGTGTTTTGAATAACTTAACCATCATAGCTCATGGAAGGTCTGTGACAATATAA
>JAQQSZ010017917.1:0-10692 GCA_028646595.1 Phalanger gymnotis | reverse complement strand
CCATCTTGGAGTGGGGGGGTGGTGGAAATGGGGAGAAAATCTGTAATTCAAACGCATGTGAAAATCAATGCTGAAAACTAAACATATTAAAAATAAATTAAAAAAAAAAGAAAAAAAAGAAAAGGATCCACATGTACAAAAATATTTATAGCAGCTCTTTTTGTGGTAGCCAAGAACTGGAAATTGAGGGGATGTCCCTCAATTGGGGAATGGCTGAACAAGTTGTGGTATATGAATGTAATGGAATACTATTATTCCATGAGAAATGATGAGCAGGTAGATTTCAGAAAAACCCGGAAAGACTTGCACAAGCTGATGCTGAGTGAAGTGAGCAGAACCAGGAGAACATTGTACATACTAACAACAACATTGTTTGATGACCAGGTCTGATAGACTTAGCTCTTCTCAGCATTGCAATTCCAAAAGATTCATGATGGAAAATGCTATCCACATCCAGAGAAAGAAATTTGGAGTCTGAATGCAGAGCAAAGCAGACGGTTTTCTTTTTTTGTTTTTTCTTTCTCATAGTTTCTCCCAAATGTTATAATTCTCCTATACAACATGACTAATGAGAAAATGTTTAATTGTATATGTAGAGCCTATATCAGAATGCAGGCCGTCTTGGGGAGGGAGGAGGGAAGAAAGGGGAGAAAATTTAAAACTTATGGAAGTGAATGTTGAAAACTAAAAATAAATTAACTAATAGAAAAATAACTATGGAGTCTGAATGCTGATCAAAGCATACTATTTTCTCTTTTGTGGGTTTTTTGTTCTTTCTTTCTCATGGGCCTTCAACTTCAGTAACTGATGCTTCTAATATTACCTAGGCACTCAAAAATGGTAGATAGAGCTTCCTAACATGTAGATCTTGGACTCCTCTAACTGGAAGCATGGGCCAATAACTTGTAGTCCCATTTTCTGATCCTGTAATACCTGATTACAGTTAAACCTAAAAGGAAAAGATTTGTGAAATAACTGGATTTCTAGCCAAGTAACGGGTGACCAGACGGCAAAGCAAGGGGCATGACTCTAGAGGCCCTCAGGCAATGTGGTAAATCCTACTGCAACCTTCTCAGAACAATATTTTTAAATGCATAAAATATCTAGTACTGCAAAGGAAACCAATTATGTTGAAATGCAATTACCAAAATATTTTTTAAAACAAAGTTTAGGGAACCCAAGTTAAGAACCCCTGCAAAAAGAAGACACAAATGTGTGAACAGAAGAGTGAACATAAGATAATTTGAGGAAGGAGAGACCAAGAGCAATGAGGGAAATGAGGAAAAAACTTCCATTAGGAGATGGTGCCTGAGAGAAGCAATGAAGGAAAATGAGTATTCTAAGTCATAAAAAGGAGGTGCACCCAAATCTATGGATACAGAAGACAAAAATTGAGTCCCACCACCGGGGAATGGCAGAGAAAATTACAGTAGTACTCCATTTAATGGACATAAAGTACTATTGCACTGAATAACAAAAAATTACATACATGAAAAATACACAAAATAATTGAAAGACAAGGGAAATTAGTGCAAAGTGAGGAAGGCAGAATTAGATAATACAGAGACAATGTTAGAAAGGTGATGTCAGTAAATTGCTCTAAGTACACATATTGAATCACAAGCACACAATTTTGATACCATATGACATAATAATGATATGGCAATGTTTCTATGCAGAAAATGCCTGCAGTCATTACTTTAGAGGAAAGGAAAACAGGGCAAAGAAAAATTGTGTCTCATTCAAAGTCACATTGCTGGCCCCATTTTAATTTGGGAGGTAAAGAGGGAGTAAGGACCAGATGGAAGGCAAAGGAATGAGAAATTATACAAGAAATTCAACATAAAATAACATCTGATTCTTATCATTCTGTTGCTAGATTCCCCAACTCCATGCAGATCCAGAGTCTCAACAGGTTTTGTTAAGACTTCAAGTCATTTTGTAGAAAAACCCTGATGAGAATGCTTTGGTTTCCTAAAAGGGTAGAATGTATAACTATCTAACAAGATAAGAGCCTCCACAGCAAACACAAAAGTACTTGCATTTGTTTAAAATATAGTTCTAAAAAGCAATACCTTCTAATGAGTTTGCAAGAACTGACTGACATAAGGGAAGATGGAAATCTACTGGCTGAATTTCAACAAAAACCTTTGCATAATTGGCAGATGGGGTTGGAAAAAAGTTTCAGGATTCAAGATGCACAGTCATTTGGAATCCATTTAGATCTAGGCATTTGAGTGGGGGTGGGGGAAGGGGTGGTGGTTTCTATGATAGCCATTAAAGCCAAGTATTAAAATAAACTGAGTTTAGAATCAAACACTCCTAGCAAGATTTTAAAAATAATGAAGCATATTCAACCCCATTGCTCTGACTAAAAAGGTAATAGTTTAGTGAAAGTGAAAAAGGTTTTGTACCCTTAATAAAATGAAAATTAAATGTTTATTTCATCTTTTTTGCATAGACTGCCTGAGGTCCACGAGCCAAAAAAGGTTATTAAAATTTTTTGAACATGTAGCTCCAGTCTAATTATTTATATATGATATACATGAACTACTGTATTAATATTTTATGCACATATACAAAACAAAAAAGATGAAACTCAACAAATGCCAAATAAAATGTAAATTATCATAGACATGGAACAGAAAAAAGATTGCTCACAACACTACAAATCTTTATTATGTACTGATTTGCTTTTCAATTATATGATATAGTCTATGTATAACTTTCAAAATTGTCCAGTTTATTTTGTGAGTCTTTATGGACTTCTTTTGTTCTCTTCTGTGCATTTTTAAAAAATGATTCAATGATTTTTTTTTGGTTGCTATTTCTCAAACACACATCTCCCCACAAAGTGGTAAAAAAAAAAAGACAAAAAAACCCTCCTACCTTTTAACAATGGTAGTCAAGCAAAATAAATTCCCACACAGACCATGCTAGACAGTGTTATCTCATTCTGCCTTTAGGTGGCACAGTGCATAGAACACCGAGCTTAAAATCAGGAAGATCTGAGTTCAAGTCCAGTCTCAGACTCTTACTAGCTGTATGACCCTAAGCAAGTCAATTAACCTCTGCCTGCCTCAGTCTCCTCATCTATGAAATGGGGATAACAGCACCTATCTCACAGAGGTAGAAAGGATGAAACAAGATAAGGTATGTAAAGAATTTCATAAACCTTAAAGTACCATATAAAAGCGAGTTATCTTGTCCATCATGTGTCAGGATACAGATGGCATGTTTCATTGGTTCTCTGGAATTGTGGTCATTCCATTGGACAGTTTTCATCTTTCATTGCTGTTGCTTCATCTTTCATTTTCCCATGCCAGTAATTTTATTCATACAATAACATTCCATTATTTAAAGGTTTTAAAAAAGTTGGTTAGAGACAGAGGACTATTAATAACCTCCAGCTGGTTACAAGAATTCTTGGAAATTGTATAAAAATGTTGTCCTTCATTCCCCACTGAAGGGACTATAGATCTAGAAAGGTGGGAGGTTGTAGGAAAGTGTGAATATTTCAGGGAGGCGGGACCTGCAGCTTTCCCAATAACTGCCTTTTTGATATGGAACATTTTAAAAATATGCTTGCAAAAGCCTGAAGCAGTGCCTCTTGCTACAAAAATTTTAAAGACAGATATGGCTATAGGAACAGAGCAAGAGGAGTAACTTGTGCACTTGTTAGAATCCAAGTGCAAAATACCAGAAAGAGGCAACTTAGGATACAATTTAGAGGATAGACTGAAGTCTCCTTCAGTCCCTCTTCCACCTCCTCAATATAAATCCAAATCCATGCATTTTGGTTGCAAAAGTTCTGAAGAAGCTACTAAGGGAAAGAGGTCTCTTAATAATAACTACCCAATTACAAGAATTTTTAGAGACAGCAAAGAAGGGCACATTTCCCCTACAGCAGGGATCTGTCCCAGGTAATCTTAAAAGCAGGGTCTCCAATACCCCAATAAAACATGGCACCTGGCCTCTATTACATCAGAAGGCCAAGCAAAAGTCTAATTTGTACAAAGGATTTCTAAAAAATCTTCTCTGTGTTTCCTGTCATTTTCTCTCTGTGTCTGTGTGAAGTGTGTAATCTGACACCCTGTAATTTCCACTATCTCTGTTTTTCTCTCCCTCCCTAACTCCAGTCTCTTCAGAGGAATGGAGGGGTGGGAGAGAGAGAAAGTGAGAGAAAAATATTTTGTTGTTTAAGTTATGTGATGGAAAAGGCTAGCTGAAGAGGATAAGAGAAGTGTCAGGTCAGACCTAGAAAGAAATAAGGTATGTGCAGTTTTACAGGGGCTTTAATCAAAGTCTACCAGAAAGTAAAGGCAAGAAAGTTTAAGCATATAGGAAAGAGGAAGATGTGTAGAAAGTTTAAAGAAGGCATAATCTATTTTGCACAAACAATGTGAACAGAGGTTTTGACAGTAAAAGGTTTGGAAACTTTTGGGAAGTTGTTGGAAAAATGCTCTTTCTTTCTCCCTCCATTCCGAATCTGGCCAATTTGGAGTGTGAAATGAGGTAAGAAAGAAAGAGGGAAATTTTTGCCTTAAATTTAAGTGAAATGTGTTATGTGAAGGGCCCAGCCCCCAAGACAGAGTCAAACTGTAACTTAAGATGAGAACAGCCCGTTCAAGGTTAAGAACTGCGCAGAGTTAGATAAGCAGCTACAGAGAGAACATCCAGCTTCCCCCACTGTTGCCTTAACACACAGGCTGACTTCATAACTCTTTCCATATAAGTACAGAGCACAGACTGTCCACGAGCACGGACACACGGTCCTGATAGGTTTAGAGGATCGTGCACGAGCTTGCTTGCCCCCAGAAACGAAGGCTAGTACTGCATAAATATCCTGCTTGCTGTAACAATAAACTGGACCCTTTGACCATCTGCATGTCTCCTGCCTCATCTGTGTGCTGCTCGAGCCAGCTGGTCTGGCACTAGGTTCAGGGACCCCCAAGGGATCTTGGGTGGTCGATGGGTGGTCCTAGGTCCCCAACAGTGTTACTCCTAATTTGATGTAAGATAAGCTGGAATTTATTATGCTATTTGGCACTAAGGCAAATTCGGAAAATGTGCAGATCTGAAAAAGAGACACTTTGAGCTCCCTGGTATGAGGAGAAGGGACAAGGCACCACTGGATCTTTTCCAAAGTCCCACTCACCTTTGACTGGCAAATTCAAAGTTCTCACTTTCAAAAAAGTTTTTAAGGAGTGAACACAGAAGTAAAATTTCCTCAAGTACAATTTAAAACCATTAGGATCTTTTCACCCTGTCATCCTGTTTTGGACTGAGCCAGGGCTGCAATAAAAGTTAGAGCAGCTAAAAATTCTTTAGCAGATTCTGTTACCCATAGATAATCTGGTGAAGCATGTGAAACCTTTCTCAAAATAATAATACACTTATGAATGTGAAGAAAAATCAGTTTAAATGACAAAAGATATATATTTTTTCTATATCCCCCTCCAATCTATCAATAGACTCCTCAGGGGGTTAAGAATTCAAGCTCAATGTCAGAAGTATATACAAAGATGTTTTAATTCATGTGTGGTTAATGAGAATCATCATGAGGCTAGTATAAACATAAATAAAAAATTGGAAAATATTTAATAACATGAAAGTATTAAATAAATCTATAGAGTTAATAAGTACTTTTTAATATGTAACTACTGAGATCCTTATGTGCAATTTAGTGACCCTCATTCCTATTTTGAATTTGAAAAAAGTGGTTTTAAGCTTTCAAAATAGAAAAATAAAAGCATAAAAACAGAGAGAATGAGAGTCAAACTGAACATATTTTACTCAAAAGACTCTTACTATACTCTTGAGAAACAAAAATACTTTTTAGAATAGGAACTATCTCAATACATACATACATACATACATACATACATATATATATATATATATATATATATATATATATATATATATATATATATATTCCTAGCTTGCTGTGATTTTTCTAAGGTTGCTACTTGGAAAGTTTAAAAAGTGATTCAGCTGTGAATATAGAATAGAGAGTTGGAGCCTTTCAAAATAATTGCCCCACTTACTAGCTGCTTTTTCTTATTTAGACCCTTTATTTTGATGTTTTTTCACCTAAAAGTCTCAATATACATTAAATCATAATAACATTGAAACTGCAAAAATTAAAATACATGTCACAACGAAGGCTCTATTCTCTGTTCTCTATTTTGCTACTTTGTTGCCCTCTCATACCCCACTGACAACAGCCCTGGACCCCTGGGCACCCTGAAGCCCACACTTCTAGGCAAGCAGAAGAACTTCTCCTCTCAAGCCCCCAAGTCCTTGCTCCCACACCACTGGAACCTGGAATTTTTGCTCCAAGTTTCCCAAAGCCCAGCAACCCCTATTAGGAAGAAAATGTTCCTCAGGGACCCTGCTCAATGACGCCTTGTACCTTTAATTCAGATGCTGGACTCTGTTACAGCTTCCCGCCACTCCCTGGTCCTTAGTCCCTCTCCCCTTTCCCAAATCCATGACTCTACCACTCCCAAGTCTATACCCAAGCTCTGCAACTGTGGGGAGAGAAGAAAAGCCTCTATGCTTGGTAAGCCCAATCTTATATATGTAATGATTTGGAATTCAATTAATGTCATCTGAAATTTCCTGTTTGTACTATCATTGTATTTCCAAATTGTAGTAAAATTCTCCTATATTGTAAAAGTTGAGTAAACATTATAAGCCAGAATTGGTGTTAGACAAAGCAATTTTTAATCTGAATTTTGTTGAAACTAAAAAATGGAAACAACTATGTAAAACCAATTATGTTACTTTATCAGCCTTGCTAACCTTGTCTTATGTTTTATAATTGTATATATTTAATATATACATTTATAATTTATATAATTTATATATATAAATATATATATATATAATTTATATATATAAATATAATTTAGAAAACCAGGTATTTCTACCTTCACCTGTAAATTGAAGGCCACAGCTAAAACAATTTGGCCAGCACTTATGAAACTTGTAAGATTGTTAACTAAGTTATTTGGGATTACTGCTTTAATGTTAAAAACCAATATAGTTCTGGAGCGATAAAAGAAATTATGTCAATCCACCTTTTGAGCTAGATTCATGGGTGGGTTCTATTAAATCTTATATAGATACTGATTAGGATAAAGATATTGATTATTGTGAATTATTATTATTACTGTTCAATTAATTATCAAACTCCTCTATCTGTATGGGAAAACTATATCTTATCAGCAATTTCCTTTATAATCTAAATGTTATCAGGTTAAGGATTGTAATTTAAGAAATCACAAATTGCCAAATTTTGTCTTTAATTGTTTTGCTGTCATTTAGGAAATTTGTGAGATCATTAACTAAGCTATTGATGTTTTTGCTTAAATCTAGTATTTACAAAAGTATGTTTAGTTTTCTCTTTTTTTCTCTTCAATCATGTGGAAAAGGTTTGGTGATCAAACTTAAGAATCGTTTAATACTTAGGAATTAATAATATCAGGATAAATTGTAAGCTGTTTCTGAGAAAGGGAAGTATTTTTATGAAGAAATGTTTTGTAAAATCCTTTGCATGATTTTTAGAAAGCCTACTAAATTTATATTTTTGATGACAATTATGTCCAAACCTACTGTGAATTTTTAAATTTTATTTAACTTTCATTCCTAGCTTTATTGTGTGTTTGGATCAACCTTGAATAGGTGTGCTCAGAGAAACAGCAAAGGATAGCAAACAGGCCCAAGGTTTTTTCTATTAATCCCTTCCTGGGGACCATGTTACTTCTTATTTTGTAAAATTGCCAAGGCCCTGGGAAACCATCTGCACAGGCAAGGTCATCAGCCCCAGAAAAAGAACTTGAGTTACGTAAATTCTAAACAATGAACTTGGCTTGCTGAGAAATTGCAAGTTTATGTACAACAGATAGAAAAGATTTTAATATTTGGCTTTTACACCAGGACAAGTTTAAAACTGTGAATGAAAGATGTTTAATTAAATCTCTTATGTATATGAATACTGCTAAATCTTTATTGCTTATTGCAGCTCCATGGAAGTAGAAGCAACTGTATCTGGCTCTAAGCTATGATTAGTGAGACTTGCTGTTTAAGGTCAAAGACACGTGGGACCATAACTAATTTTGTTTTGAGCTTGAATTTGGGTATGTCACATGTCCCTGCTCTTTCCTTCTATGGCAAATTTCTGTGATCAGAGCAAGTAGTTAGTATAAGATATAAGCTCTTTTGTGTTATCTTACTGGGCAATCTAATATTATTCTTATCTACAACGAGAACATGTGCAGAAATTTACACAACCTGCTCAAGACTCATATTACAATGTTCCCTTTCTTTAAAAGGATTCTGAGAGCAGGTTTTCCTGTGATTGCTCTCTTACTGCTACCAATGTAAGATTCCATTACAACATCTTTTTGACTAAGAACCTTTGTGATATCTAAGAATTCTGCAATAACTAGAAATTTTGTTGTGATATTCTGGAATTAGTGTTACTTAAGGACTTTTACGACAACTTAGCAGAGCTTTATGAACAAGGGTAGAAATACATGCGAGCCACTTAGGGCTTGCTTTGTAAATGTTCCTTAAGCAATGTGAGAATGTTATTTTGTTATTTGATTAATATCATGTTTATTTAAAGTTTTGGTACAATTAATGATGCAAAAAAGAATGGTTTATGGTTTATTTTATAAATGCCATCAAAGAAACATGGCACGACTAAAAGGTTAAGATTTTACATGCATTGTTAAAAATTGACAATTTAATGTATTTATGTATGTACTAAAGCCTGTTATTAACTCCTTAAGTGATGTCCCATCCTCCTGATGAGGAAATTAATAATGGATGAATGTAAAGTAAGATACTGGCTTCTGATGTGAATTTCTTAAATATGACAATTGGCCATGGTTCAACTTTGGAGTTTGTAAAAACGATCAGGGTTATAAAGATTAGAAATGGTAAATTAAACATGTGCTAAGTTCACTCTTGTAGGAGAATGCACAGAAAGCTAATTGCTATAAGAACACAAGATGACAAAGATGCTGTGCTGGAGATGACTGGAACGGATACCAAAAACCAGAAGATTTCATTGAAGATGTTCTCTGCCAGACAGCTGCATAAAGACTTTTTGAATCTTAAAAAGACAATTGCATTTTTATTTTTTTTATTTCTTTTGAGTCTATGTATCTATATTCATAAAGTGGACTGCCCCCTTTGATTTGTCAATGCATCAACCAATCTTTCCCATATTTACTTAAATGGGTGATAGTTAAGGGGAAGAATTCACATGTATTTATAATGGTGAGTTGTTTGCAAAAGAAAAAGGGCAGATTGATTGGAATATTGAAACAGTGAAATGCCCCTCTTCCTGGTACTGATCCAGAGGGGACAGCAAAAATAATTACTGATATTTTCAAATTTTAACCCATTTACAAATGTATTTTTGACTATTTTCCATATATTACCTTATATTCTTTGTTTGGTCATAATAATTTTTTTGTCTATCTTGTGTCCTTAGGATAATGAACACTATGTTTAAGCCACTTAAAAATTACAAAATAAAAAAAGGAGAAATGTAGAGGGCCAGCTCTGAGATAGTCTGTAGTGAGAAGGGTACATGCCAGGTTTTCCTTTAAGCCTGAGCTTGTTCTTCTCTGGGCTGTGTACTCAGGAATGTGGGCTCACCAACTCCCTTCTAACTTCCCCCAGGAAAGTACCTGATAGTATGTGGAGTTCCAGCTATATCTTGATAAAGCCTCCCTAGACCTCTGTAAGGCAAGGCCATCAGAGGCAAGGTCTCTCTGCTAGGCAGGACCGTACATAGATAAGCTGTTATCCGCATGAGAAAAAAACAGTTATGTTTCAAAATAGTTATCATAGTGTATCTGAGCTACATGGGCTACATGAGCCACATGGCAGGATGTGCCAGAAAAGTAACAAAACAATGCAATGCTTGCTCCACTTATCTGATTCCATAGAGTATATAAACTGACCACTTCTGCTCAATTAAACAGTCGTTCTTCACCCTCCCACCTGGCCCATGTTTCTTTCACTCTCTCCAGCATCCTGTTAAGCACACGCAGTGCCAGCAGCACACACACACAAACAGTGTCACCTCCGCTCAATGTTTCCCCTCACATCAAGAAGCATGCTACATATCCTAAAATTGATCAGGACAAGCTAATATGTGAATGAGGTCAGATTTTTTTTTTTTGCCAGACTGTTTTATCTTAGAATGTCAAAACTCCTTCCCAACATGAGAAAAATACCCAATATTGAATGAATTAGGAGGAGTTCTAAGAACCCCAAATCCACTCTCATTTGTATGATTTTACTAATACAATAAAAACAAATTAATCGTTCCAGCAAATCAATCACCCCTGATCTGTGGGGAAGGCATAAAGAGTAGACATACTCCAGTCATAGCTCAAGAGCAAGATTTCTCAGATTTATTCGACCTTGACCTAAATTCTTGGCAAAAATACTGGAATGGCTTGCCATTTCATTCTTCAGTTGATTAAGGCAAACAGGGTTAAGTGACTTGTCCAAGGTCACACAGCTAGTAAGCGTCTGAGTTCAGATTTGAACTCTGGGCTTCCTGACTCCAGGCCCAGCACTCTAGCATCATACAATTAAATGACTATTTTGGAGCACAGGACAAGGAGTACCTTTTGGAGAGCTGAGTGGTTTTTTTTT
>JAQQSZ010017916.1:0-10692 GCA_028646595.1 Phalanger gymnotis | reverse complement strand
TCCCAAGTTTCAGTGCCACATTACCAATCAACTATTGAACATTGTAAACTAGGTATTTTCAAATTAAAATATCCAAGGTAAATATCATTATATTTGCTTTCGTTTTCTATCTGTTTTGCAAAATTGTTGATACTTTTTTTTTAATTTCAATTCCTGGATAATGCAAACTGACAGTAAAATGCAATTCTCAAATGCAGGATCAAGATGTGTCTTGCATGAATGGATTGTTCTTCAACACAATGAATCAAGAAAAAAAAAAACCTTGTCTTATATCAATGCCCATCATTGATAAATCATTTTAAGTCTTGCAAAGTTGGTGGAATTGTGAACTGATCCAACCATTTTGGAGAGCAATCTGGAATTATACCCAAAGAGTTATTAAACTGTGTACACACTTTTTTTTTTTATTACAAAGTAATTTACTAAAAGCACTGTTGTTTAAACATCAAACTAGTCATTTGTTATCCAGTAAGGTACATCATCGTTATGTTAACATGATAAAATGATTCCAAGAGATAAACTGTGTATAAACTTTAACCCAGCAATACCACTACGAGGTCTATTTCCAAAGTTGATTAGGGAACATGAAAAGCACCTACATATTCTAAAATATTTATATTGTCTCTCTTCGTGGTGCCCCAAAAATGGAATTTGGAGGGATACTTGTCAAATGAGGAATGGCTGATCAAGTTGTGGTGTATGATTATGATGGAATACTTAACTAGACCATAAGAAATGATGAAATAAATGATAGGTGTGTGAAACAATGAATAATTAAATAATGAAAGTAGTGATAAAATAATGAGATAATAAAGAGTAAAATAAGCAGAATCAAAACAACTTTGTATACAGTAACATCGATATTAATTAAAGAAAAACTTTGAGGGATTAAGTCATTTTGACTGTTATAAATGCCCAAATAAACTACAAAGGATATATGAAGGAAGGTGCTATTTGCAACTAGAGAAAGAACTGATAAATAGAAGTATACTTAAGATGACTATATGCACACACACACACACACACACACATTTGTGTCTAATGGTGGTAATCTCTAGGGTGGGGTGGGGGAGGGAAAAAAGAAGAAAAATAAATTTACATGATAAGTTATATAATATATTTAAAAGGAATAGCAAGTTGAACACAAAAGATTTGCACTTTCATGTGCAATCTTTTTTTAAAAAAATATAGTATATTATGGGAATGATTGTTTTGTTCTATAAATTATAAATAAAATAAATTAAAATTAAAAAATTATTTAAAAATGTTTTGAAAAAGGAATTCCATGTACATGGAAAATCTGCTATATTAGACTTGAAGCAATGGGACTACTATGCATAAAGTAACAGAGGTTATTTAAAAGAGGTTAATCTGGGTAAATCATTTCCCTTTGAAATCCAGCTCATGACCAGACTTGGACTCCACTGAAAGAAAATTATTTCTTTGTCCCGAGGCAAGTAGAATTGTTATCCTTTTGTCACAGCCTCTCTTCTGATATGGAATATCTGGCTACACTTTAGAGATCTCTGATTTCTCAAACCTGCTCCCCCAAGCCCACTACCCGTAAGGTAGAACCTGGAATTTAGAGTCTAATACCAACTTACAAATTGTTGGGCAAATACCTCACAGAATAGCTACCCCCCATTCAATGTACTCAAGGGATCTGCAATGCCTAAAACCAATTAATGGGCTCTTGTTGCTAGGTTAGCTTTTAGAGATATAGAAAAATTAACAATAGAATATTTTCTCTATAAACCTGGACCACACTTTCCCATAAATATAGCAGATATAGGAGAACAAATACATATAGAAACTCATATTTAGGGGTACACATGCAAAGAAAACGTATAGCTAGGGCACGCATGAGGAAAGGAACATATGTTCCTGCATATGTAGGGAATCCAAACTATATACATAAAAAGACAAACACAAAGGGAATAAATGTGGCCATAACTCATACTTGAAGGATCGTCATAGTGCTGATGACTTGTGATATTATCATGTTACTCCTGCTGAGTGACTCTACAAACATCTTGTAGTCTCATCTCTCATATTGCTCAGATGGATTGAACCTCACCAAATTCTGCTAAGAGGATTATATGGCTTAGTCTCCCATAAGTGAAGAGAGGGCACTGCCAAATTTAATCAATTATCTTAAAGCCTATCTGCTTTTTAAAGCTACTGCCCTTTTAGAAAAGACAGAACCTCTTGCTTTGAACTTCTACTTCATTCCCTCACTTTTGGCTATGAGGCCTTTCACTTCCTTCTGCTTCCTACTTAACCTTATCCCTTGGCTTTTGCTGTGCATATGTGGCTAAATAAAACCTGAAAGGGGTTTGAATCATATCCTTATACCAGTATCTCTTTCTAGATACCTTCCCAAAGTTTGCCACCAGTGGCAAATCCAAGAACTTAAGCTCACAAAGCTTCAAAACAAAATAACTATATTTACATGATAAAGGACACAGGAAGCATTTTCCATCAATTACAGAGTGCCAATAGATCTCCCAGTAAGTCAATCACTGCTAGAGTCCAGTAGAGTGTCATTGTCTTGTAGTATACTATGTGGGTATTTCACCAAGTAAAGGGACTAAAGAACACCCATGCTTCAAGGCCCATTTTTGTCCATGTTACATTTCTCTTTTGTTGGCAGCTATCTTATGAACTCTACTTTCTATCTGTGTATCACTGATTCACTGTAGCTCTCTGCCACTTTCTTTGGATATCATGTGTGTCCTCACATTCACCAGTACTTTGCCTTTAGTAACCACTCCCAACATATATATATATCCCTTCTGTAATTATATCATCCAGCTTACATTTTCCTTCTCCATTCCCTAATATCTAGGACCTAGTCTAGGTATTGAGTTTGGCCCTCCTGGGTAGCCTCAGGGTCAAAAAAGAAATACTCATGGACTCTTTTGTTTTGTCTTTCCACAATCTCTCTCTCTCTCTCTCTCTCTCTCTCTTTCTCTCTCTCTCTCTCTCTCTCTCTCTCTCTCTCTCTCTCTGTCTCCCCCCCACATATATATATATATGCATATATGTATGCACACATATCTATATAGATATCTATATAGAGATAGATACAGATACGGATTTTTTTTTTCAGGCAGCATGACTGCTTATTCAACTTATGTTAGATGATAGTAGCCCTGGAAAAATCTCCAAAAGAAGAAAATGATGAGTCGTCCTGGCTCCTCCCAGTGCAGGCACTTATTCCTGAGAGAGAGATGGCAAACTTGTCCTGAATATGAAGATTTGAATCACCTTTGTGTTTTCAGTCTAGAATATACCATTTTTGTAATATTTTTGAAGAGTCTCTACAGCTCTCAGAAATTTTGTATTACAGTATGAAATCATTAGAAGTTTTTGACCTCTTTCATAGAAATAGTTCCACCCTGCTCTTGAGGGAGAATATGAGAAAAGAAACAGTTCATTTTCTTCTGTGGAAAAATGAATGGTGTGCTCTTATACACTCAAGGGAAGAATCAAGAAAATATGTGTTTATTGTAGAGGGAATTCCTGCTTCAGGTATAAGTTGGACTAGGTGACCTCAAACCCTGAGAGTGTGAGTCTATTTTCTTAACTATAAAACTATAAAACTCTTTTGTGATATATTTCAAAGCTAGATGTGTTGCCTTTATTGTGTACATGTATATACACAAGAATATATTACATGTTTGTAGAGATATAAAGCTGGCCTCAAAGCCAAGAAAACTTCTGTTTTAGTACCAACTCTGGCATATATTGGCTTGGTAAGCCTCATTTAACTTTTCAGCACCTTCAGTGTTCTATGCAAATCTTTAAGACTGTAAATTGTATATAAATTGCCAATTTTATTTTTTGAAGAGGTTTCCCCACTAAGAGTTTTTTAAACCAATGAAATCACAGGTTGGGTCCATTTTCCTATATTATCAGATATATATTATATAATGAAGCAATAAAAAATGAGAGATGTAAAAAGTTGATGATTCCACTGTCCTCTGTCCTGGCCAAACCATATCTGGCATTCTGAGTTATTACTGGGGAATCAAATTTTAGAAAAGGCCAAACTGGATTTAATGATTGGGAGAACCTGCTATGTGTGGTCATGAGAAGAGAGGACTTCACAGTAACATGATAGTTCTCTCCAAATATTTGAAGGATGATACTAAGGACTTTTAAGGGGTCTTCTGAGCTTGTCTTTTTGAATTGCCATATATTCTAGAAATACTGGACCCAGAGCACGCAGGAGGCCCTGAATTTATCAAGAATGAAGCCCCTCACCTGAGCTGACATAATGTGTTGTTTTCATCCCATGCTGGACTCCATATGTGTCCTTGGGAGTCAAGACAAATGTCAGATAGTCTGCATTAGTCTTGTGAAGCTAGGGCTCCATGTAGATAAGCACATCCTCCTATCTTCATAGTCTGGCAGTTCCCAAGGAAAAATAATGTAGCTTTTTTGCCATCTTTTCACTTCTCTGCTCCAGGAGAGGTTTTCTCCTTTTCTCACCTTTACTGCACCTTTCTCTATCCCATGCCATGCCCCTGCCTGGCATGTCCTCCTCCCTTTGTCCTGCTGTTATAAAAATGCAAACTTCTATATGGATTTTGAATTCTGCTTTGGCTTTGGGTTCCACATGCATGTTCACTTATACTGTAACAGACGTACTTTTTTACATAAATTTCACAGAATTGGGATTTCCTGTTGATAATTCTTATGAAGAAGAAAGATTAGACAGTCCGTTGGACCATAGAGGGTAAATATTAGGAGAAATAGGTGGATGTCGCAGACAGGTAGATTTCGATATGGCATCATAATATTTTAGATTTAGAAACACAAGGTGTCTGAGAGGCCGTCTGTCAAATACATTTATTTTTCAGATAATGATAAATGATAGATGAGGTGCTCAAGAATACACAGAGAGTAAATGGCAGAGCTTGAATTCAAACTCAGATCCTGTAAGTCCAATACCTTCACTTTCCCACTATACTATGCTGTCTTCTCTTGATGCAAGGAAAATGATCTTAGAAATGAGACATATTTCAAATTAGAATGTTGCTTATGGTATGCATGGATGACCACCCTAAAATATTCAAGCAAAGGATCAAAGGACATCTGTTGGATATTTTGGATGAAGGATTCTTGTTCTAATAAAAGTCGAACTAATTGACCTTTGAGGTCAATTCTAACACTGAGACTGAGTGATAAACATGAATAGCTATTTCAGAACTAAAACTGAACTTGTTATCTTTCTATTTCAAACTCTCCTTTATTTTTAAGTCTCCTATTAACTGTGTGGGACACTGTGCTCTTCACAGTCTCTCAGGCTGACAACCTGAGTGTTATCCTTGATGTCTCACTCTGTTATCCACCTCCCCATATCTAATCTGTTGTCAAGTCCTGTTAATTCTACTTTTGTAACATCTCTCATGTACACATACCCTTCTCTTCTTTGACAATGCCCTTAATCTGATGCAAACTCTTACTATCTCATGCATGGACTACTAAAAAATAATGGGTATGTTTGTCTAACTGACTCAACTGTTTTCACTGCAATCCATTATTTACTCAACTGTCAAATTAATCTTCACCAAAGTACAGTTGTGACCATATTACCTCTCTGTTCAGTAAGGTAAAGTGACTTCTCTGAATTCTCTGGCTTCTATCATTCCTCCTTACCTTCCTGCTTCCCTTACTTTCTTCAAATCCCAGATAAAATTTCTTCTTTTACAAGCAGCCTTTCGTAATCCTTAATTTTAGTATGATCAACACCCACACCCACCCACCCACACACCCACACACACCCACAATACATATGTGTGTGTGCTGTTTCTATGCCATTGCTGTATGTTGTCATTCCCACTGGACTATGAGCTCCTTGAGAATAAGTCTGTTTGTGTCTTTGTATCCCTGATACTTAGTCAAATTCCTAGAACATAATAAGATATTAATATATGCTTGTTGACTAAATTATAAGTTCATCTATTTACTTCACTCAATCTGACCACAGACCTGCTACAACTGAGTCAGTAGCCATAGTCTGAATAAAAGCCATCACAATGCAGAAAAACTGGTGATGAACCTCTCCAAATTTAGGGTGGCTGGTCCTTGGACAAAATCCATAAAGTATGCATCAAGTTCATGTTCACAGCCTTTCTAGCTAGGTAGGTTCAGCCAGACCTTGTGCTTTGGTAACTTAGGTGTCAAGAACCCTGTTTTATCTTCATACCACACTGAGGCATCAGAGGATTTTAGTGAAAACATGCATTCATATATATATATACATATATACATATATATACACATATATATGTATATATACATGTATATATATAAACATATATATGTTATGTATGTGTGTATACATATATATTCATATTTTAGACACATATTCAGGAAAGATATCCAATTCCAATGACCTCCCTATATACATTTTTATGGAAATACTCAGATGAGGGTCCAATTTATAATTTGAATCTACTTAAAATCTTTGCCTGCTTCTTCCTATTATAATGTGCCACTAAAAACCAGATGTTGCAAATAGTAATGCACCAGCATTTTTTAATTTATAGGAGATTGGAGAGATGCTAGACTAGTGAAATAAAAATCCAAACTCTGAGACTTTCATGTGCAGGTGTGTTTGCAGGTCCTCTGTTCAGTATTATTCTGATAATCAAATCCCTTAACTGGTGCACATTGGCATATTGAATAATATCAGTCCAGGAAGTACTGCTTCCAAATGTGTATGTCTTCATAACAATGAACAATGAAAAATTGCTCTGGAACAGTTTTTTTTTTAACTTGTAAAACTCTGACCTCTGAAAAACTGCCAAGATCAGTAAGACCAATATAACTTAACAAGTGCTAGTAATACCAGCTCAAGATGTCTGAGCAAAACCCAAGTTTACTAACTCAAATTCCAAAAAAACTTAAAGAGGAAGTGTAAGTAGGTTTTTAGTCTGTCCAAAGTGTTTCCCATTATCATTTATGTTAGAATTTTATAGTTTATCGTTATGTTGTAGATCTTATTGCATTAAAGGTGCTTATAATGGCCTTAGAGATATATAATTTGAGCATCTCTTTTCTCTACTTTATAGATGAGGACATAAAACCTCAGAGAGGTTGACTGACTCACTCTTGGTTACACAGCTAATAAGTGGTGGGGCTGAAATTGAAGCCCAAGACATCTGATTCTAAAGCCTTTTTTCCCCACAAGACCAGAGCAGACTACTATATCCTTACTTTCATAAATTTTCTTATTATTGATAAAAACATAATGTAGCAATTGATAAGATAAAAAGGCCATTAAATCAATTTGGATTTTATTTTCTTAGTCGACAGGCATGGCAAGAGCAAAGCTTTTCTTTGCAGTTCAAATTAAAAACAACAGAAGTGAGAATTTAAGATCAGAAAGAGAAGGGAACTGTACAGAGGTATGCTAACTGCTGGTATATGATAACATTCCGCTTTTGGAGAGCTCTAATTGGTATGAAATTTTTCATGGCATTGAACCTATTTCAACTGCCATATCTGTTTCTGTTACCCTTTGAGTTGCTTGCAATCTTAATTCTAATTTTGTGGTATAACATAGATCAAAGTTGAATGATATAATCAGGACAATGTTAGCAGTTTAAACAATAGGCTATTGTGTCAGTGAGCAAGAAACTTAGAACTTATCATTGAAAATAGTATAAAACATTCTAAATCCATTCCAACCCAAACCTCTTCTATCCATATCTGGATGCATTTTGACCTCTGCATGTAGCAACTGTTTAAAAAATAATTGTAATGGGCTGGAAAGGAACTGTGGGATTTCAGCCCACTTTAGTTGCTTCAATAAATTTTATTTCCTTTGTAATATCATGATAAGAGAACAATATGTAGTATTTTATGATGATTGATCTCTATTGAATTCCGCAGTGATTAAGAAAAAAATATGTTGTGTGTTTTGTTTTGTTTTTGTTTTCTTGTGGATTGGGGGCTGAGCTATAAGAAATCTGATTTGACAAAGCCCTACTCACTAAATCCTTATGCTAAAGTAGGGGATTCTAACCTTATTTTGTGTGTTGTAGATCCCTTTAGCAGTCTAATGAAAACTATAGATTGTTCTCAAAATGTATGACACTTAAAAAAGAAGCCAATTATGCTGAAACACAGTTATCAAAATGTGTTTTATATGCTTATAGACCCTAGATTAAGAACCTCCTGGATGTAAGTAATAAGCTTTGATATAAAGGGTTATTAGAAAAATGCAAATCAAAACAACTCTTAGGTACCACATTTCTCCTGTCAGATTGGCTAAAATGACAAAACAGGAAAATGATAAATGCTGGAGAGGATGTGGGAAAATTGGGACACTGTAACATTGCTGGTGGAGTTGTGAACTGATCCAGCCATTCTAGAGAGCAATCTGGAACTATGCCCAAAGGGCTATAAAATATTCATATACTTTGACGCAGCAATACCATTTCTAGGGTTGTAACCCAAAGAAATCACACAAGTGGGAAAAGGACTCATATGTACAAAAATATTTATAGAAGCTCTTTTCGTAGTAGCAAAGAATTGGAAATCAAGGAGATGCCCCTTGATTGGGGAATGGTTGAACAAGTTGTGGTATATGAAGGTAATGGAATACTGTTGTGTGATAAGAAATGGGGATGATACGGACTTCATAATAATATGGAAGAAGCTACACGATAGATTGCTGAGCGAACGGAGCAGAGCCAGGAGAACATTATACACAACCACAGATATATGGATTCTGTGTTGACTAACCCTGATAGACTTTTCTCTTCTCAGCAATACAAGGTGCAAAGACAAATCCAAAGGACTCAAGATGGAGACAGCTATCTACATACAGAGAAAGAAATATGAAGTATGAATGTAGATTGAGGCACACTGTTTGCTTGCCTTTTTTTTTTGTTTGTTTTTTATTTCTTTTTTTTTTTTTGGTTTTGATTCTTCTTTCTCCTGATTCATTCCATTGGTCATAATTCTTTTTTACAACTTGACTATTGTATAAATAAGTTCAATGTGAAGTTATATGTAGAAGATATATTGGATTCCATGCCATCGGGGGGGGCAGGAGAAAAGAAGAAAATATGGAACTCAAAATGATGTGGAACTGAGCGTTGTAAATTAAAATAAAAAAGAAAAACTTAATTATAAAAAAGTGGAGGAATTGTCAAGAAGGTTCTAGTCTTTTCAAGCGAGAGAGCATGGCATTACTGAAAATTGCTATGTGATGTTGTACAAGGTGCATAAATATGTGTAAGTATATACTGACAGTTCTCAATCCTTGTTATTGATCCCTATCTTTCAAGTGGTCAGCAGAAGTAAAAATAATAGGAATCATGGAAGGAAGCTAAATTTGGAGTTCATGGTAATATTTCCATTAGATTCTGATAACCTTCAGGGTATCCCCAACAGTGATCACAGTGCCTTGCACATAATGGGCACATACTTAATGTTTATTGACTGGTAAATAAGGAGGGAAGCTGGGAATAGTCTGACTTATGCTTTAGATTAGGGAAGATCAGATTTCACAGAGTTCAGAGAAAGTAAAGATAAGAGCCTATAACTCAATATTCTGGAAGAAATGTCACTACAGAAAGAAATTCATTCTAATAACAAATAGAAATAGTTGCTTATCAGTGGGAAAAATTTTGGCTACAATGAGTGATATGAATGCACAGAGAATTTATCCATAGTATAGGTTTGGTTTTGTTTCATTTTTAAGTTTTATTAATCTTTTGTAACAAAACCATCCCAACAAATGTACATTGACAAGGCAAATGAAATCCTACATTGGTCATATCTAACAATGGAAATCTCATTCTGCATCTTGAATCCATTATCTCTCTTTTAGAATACAGATAGCATAGATCATGATCAGTCTGGAATCATAGTTGCATTGATCAGATTGCCTAAACCTTTCAAAATTGTTTGTGTTCATAATGATTTTATTATATTAATTTTTCACCGGTTTCTGTTCACTTCACTCTATATTAGTTGTAAAATTCTTCCCAAGTTTCTTTGAAGCCACTCTTTTTAAAAATTCATTTTTTTCTTTTTTTATTCCATACTTTATTATTTAATATTTTTCTAGTTTTCAGCATTGATTTCCATGAGATTTTGAGTTACAAATTTTCTCCCCTTTCTACCCTCCCCCCACTCCAAGATGGCATATATTCTGATTGACCTGTTCCCCAGTCAGCCTCCCTTCTGTCACCCCATTCCTCCTTCCCCTCATCCCTTTTCCCCTTACTTTCTTGTAGGGTAAGATAGATTTATATGCCCCATTGCCTGTATATCTTATTTCCCAGTTGCATGCAAAAACAACTTTTTTAGCAACTTCTTTAAAACTTTGAATTCCAAATTCTCTCCCCTCTTCCCTCCCCACTCACTCTCTCTAAGAAGGCAAGCAATTCAACATAGGTCACACATGTATCATTATGCAAAACATTCCCATAAATAGTCATGTTGTTAAAGACTAACTATATTTCCCTCCATCCTATCCTGTCCCCCTTTATTCAAATTTCCCCCATGACCCTGTCTCCTTTCAAAAGTGTTTGCTTTTGATTACTTCTTCCCCCTATCTGCCCTCCCTTCTATCATCCTCCTTTTCTTATCCCCTCCCCCTATGTTCATGTGGGGTAAGATACCCAATTGAGTGTGTATGTTATTCCCTCCTCAAGTCAAATC
>JAQQSZ010017915.1:0-10692 GCA_028646595.1 Phalanger gymnotis | reverse complement strand
TCACCAATCCACACCCACACAGGTTTCACACCTGACAGGGCCCTGGGCCTGGGGCTTAGCACTTAACAGCTGAAAGTACTCCCACTCAAAAGAAACAAAAGCCATGCTAATGAGACAATTTTGCTTAACAACACAATAAGCTTTGGCAGCCAGTTTATAAAATGTTGCTTAATGTAGACATGGTTTTTTTTTCCAGACCCTGGCACCTGTTTGCAGCCCTTTACTTCCCAAAATTTTCTAAATTATTGTTCTGTCGAGAAGCAGTTTTCTTTTTTCCTAACTGAAAAATGGCTGAGCTGTTATACTTTTACCCATATCTGAGATAGGCACTTCAATTCATTTTATTTTTATCTCACAAACAATGACCCTGGTTGAAGCTGTGTCAATCACCCTGGTTACCAGCAGCTCTTTGGATTAATCACCATGAACACTTTAGCAGAGATCTTTTTGAAACCATTCAGCTGGAGTAGTGTCTGTCAGGAACCCGTAGGGAGTCATAAGCTTGGGGAAGCAAATATAAGCTTCCCTGATCCTTTTCTTGAGAGTTTAGCCAAGTAGTCCACTGTATCTAATTCAACAACGTCTAATGTGTGCAGAGCACTCTGCTTAGATCTAGGGTAAGACAAAGTTTAGGTAAGACATGTTACTTATCCTCATGAATATCATATACGCACACCTGCATGTATCTACATATGCAGGCATGTGTATATGTATATGTGCATGAGTGTATATTTATATGTGTGTTATATGATACACATACATATGGAGGGAAGGGAAAAGGAAGAGAACAACCATTTATTAAGAGCCAACTATGTGCCAGGCCCTGTGCTAAATGTTTTACATTTCTCATTTACATTTACATTGTCTCATTTAGTTCTCACAATAACCCTATAAGATAGGTGCTATTATGATATCTATTTTATAGCCGAAGAAATTGAGGTGGATAGAGGTTAAGTGACTTATTTAGGGTCACATAGATAGCAAATGTCCAGGACCAGATTTGTACTTGGGTCTTCGTGACTCCAGGCCCAGAACTCTAGTGACTGCAATATCTAGCTGTTGTGTGTGTGTGTGTGTGTGTGTGTGTATGTGCGCGTGTGTGCGTGTGTGTGTGTGTATTGTGTAAATATAAACAAAGAGGTTTACTTCTGGCCCCACTTTCTCAAGGCCAAGCCTATTATACTTTATCACCTTCCCTACCCTACCAAGGTGGCCAGATAACCTGAGAGATTAGAGGGAGTCTCTTTCCTTAGCCTTTACTCAAACTCACTGTAATGGCAAGTAGGGTGGGACTTTTTGCTGTTTTTTGTTTTAGAGTGCTTCTCAGCACTGAGGAGATTGAGTGCCTTTGATCCAGTCTTGCCTTTGTTTTAAGCAAGAGTCTTTGAATCGGGAGTCTTTGATGACTTGCTTAAGTCACAGGAAGGCCTGGGCCATGTGGGTTTGAGTCATATGGTTGTGATGCCCTCTGACCCTGAAGAAGTGTATATTTACTTTGAGGTCAGCATTTTGCTGGAGGCTCACTCATTGGAAGACTGTTCCTGTGATTTGGCCAGATGAAACTCTGGGTAGCCATTAAGGAGCCCCACCCCAGCTTTGAAAATCCAGATTTGGTTCTTCTCTTTCTGATAACTATGTTTGTATTGCTACGGTCAAACAGAAGCCTGTCTGTTGATTTGTGTTATTTTCTCTGTTTATAATTTCTATTTGTATTTGCTCTGAAGTTCAGTGTGCTGACTTTTCCCCCTGAACTAAGTGAACAATATATGTATGTTTAATTAAAGTGAGATTGTAAACCCCTTAAAATTGTTTTCCTTAGAAAAGCACTTCGAAGAACCTGTGCTAGCAGCCCTCCTGTGTGCTGTTGTTATTGACCTTACAAGCCACAGTAGCTGCAAGTAGCATTGTTGTTACACTCACACTGATTGTGTTCCACCCATTTTATGAGCCTAGTAATTAATATCATAGTTCAATTTAACAATTTAACATCAGATTAGCTACTACAGAGAAATATTCACTTCAAAGCTATAGCAAGAACAAATGTACAAACACTTCTCTCAATATCTTGGAGACATCATCCCCCAAGCCATCTCAGTCTTTGGAGAAAAGGATTAAACCCACAGTTTAGCTCAGTTCCCGAGATGGCATTAGATCCATCAAGTTCAGGTTCAAAGTCCCGCTATGCTAACATTCAGGACTCTTGCTCCCCAGGGTTTCCCTGATGGACTGGTTGGAACATCCAACCTGGACTTCTGGTCTCCCAGATCACCATGGCTCAACTTCACACTATGGAGACTCTGTTCTTTGTATCTAGAACTGGAAAGAACAAATTTTTAAAAAGCCAAAATCCCAAGCTGAAGGAGTCTGAAGGAGCAGAGACCCTTCATGACATGATGTTACCTGCTGTGAATGAAGTCCTTCAGTCTCAGATGTGAATGCAGGTCATTTTAAAGAAAACCACATGGTGGGCAAACATAGACTATTCATGCATGCTCTAGTCCTCCAGTTTCCTAGAACCAAGTCTCCAGCCTCTTTCATGTAGGTTATCACATTTTAGGTGATTTGGACATGCACAAAGCTTCCGTCATATATGTCTAGATATATAAACATATGTGTATATATGTGCCTAGACATGTGTGCATATGTATATATTCATATTATGTAAAGAGGTGATATACCTTTTAGAAACTAGTACAGGACTTTGAACAGTATGGTAACATAAATTTCATTCAAACATCCATAATAATAACAAGAAATCAAAAGAACTTTTAAGTAATTGTGGCAATATTCAATTCTGACCATTTGAAGAGTTAAAAACAATGAATTTCTACTAATAAGAATATTTTCAAGATGATCTGGGCACATCATATACATAGTTAATTTATTAAAATTAAGCTTTATTTTCAAGCAAGGGAAAAATCAGTAAGTTTTGGCTTTTTTGAGGCAGATTCCACCTAAAATGGACTATTTCTTAAAAAGAGATAAAAAGTTATGGTAGATTTAATGAATGATAATATGTTTATATTAAATGCAAATGCACATACATATATACATCATTTTACTGTTCTATGTTATCATACAAATATACTCAGTTATTTTCTTGTGGTTTGAATGATTTATCCATTTAAAACAAAAAAAAACCTTCATCACAGAAACTTCACTCAGGAAATTTCTATTATTAATTCACCACTTCTAGGACATCACATTGGGCAAAATCTTCTATTAGGAAATTTTAGCATTTGCTTAATTACTAAGTGTTTGGAGTCATGCTATTCTTTCTATGCTGGATAATTGCAGCCTGGAGATGAATGCTGTGATGGCTCTGCTTATCTGCCTAAACCTAAAATTAGAGATATTCAATCAATTCCATCTCTTCAATTCAAGTTTTGCATTAAATGTTTTCAATGGTGACATAGCTCCTGATTTTGTTATCAGTTTTATGAGTTTATTTTAATGCATCATTTTTCCCCTAAAAAGTTTTCCAATGTCCTTTTACATGGGTGGAAGTTACAAATAAACAAAATAAGAATAATATTCTCCAAAAGCCTGATACTTTCTATTGTTCTTTAAAAAATCCTTGAGCAGAGAAGCATTACCAGTATAGGACAAATAAGACTGAATGTTTGAAGCTTTTTTTTCTTTAGCAAGCATTGCTAGAGATTACTCTAACCTTTTTCTTTCCCTTTCAATATTCCAGACCTCAGAATGTTGCCATATACTGCAGAGTGAAGAAAATGGAGGAAATAAGTGAGAATGTTGTTTTTTAGGACTTAATATATGTTGTTTCATTTGTTCCTCACCACAACCCTGAAAGGTAGGTGATTTTATCACTATTTATAAGATGAGGAGACTGATGGAGAAGATGTGGGAAAATTGGAACATTAATGCATTGTTGGTGGAGTTGTTGTTAACTGATCCAACCATTTGGAGAGTGATTTGAAACTATACCCAAAGGGCTATAAAACTGCATACTCTTTGATCTAGCAATGCCACATTAGATCTGTATCCCCAAACAATCATCAAAAAGAGAAAAGGACTGACATGTACAAAATATTTATAACAGCTTTTTGTGGTGGCAAGAATTGGAAATTGAGGGGATGCTCCTTAATTGGGGAATGGCTAAACGAGTTGTGGTATATAAATGTAATGGAATACTATTATGCAATAAGAAATGATGAGAAGGCAGATTTCAGGAAATCCTGGACAGACTTACATGGACTGATGCTGAGTGAAGTGAGCAGAACCAGAACATTGTACACAGTAACAGCAACATTGTGTGATGACCAGCTTTGATAGGATTAGCTCTTCTCAGCAACATAACGATCTAAGACAATTCCAAAAGACTCATGATGGAAAATGACATCCATGTCCAGAGAAAGAACTGTGGTCTCTGAATTAAGATCAAAGGATACTATTTTCTCTTTTTTATTTTTTCTTTCTCGTGGTTTTTCCCTTTGGTTCTGATTCTTCTTTTACAACATGACTAGTGTGGAAATACATTCAGTATGATTGTACATGTATAGCCTATATTAGATTACTTGCTGTCTTGGGGAGGAGGAAGAAGAGGGAGGGAGTGAGAAAAAAAAATTCCACTCAAAATCTTACAAAAGTGAATGTTGAAAGCTATTTTTACATGTAATTGGAAAAAATAAGATGCTATTAAGTAGAGAAAAGAGATAAAGAAACTTAGGCTGACAAAAGTTAAATGCCTTTCTGAACTAATGAGTATCTGAAGCAGGTTTCAACTCAATTCTTCCTGGATCTAGGCTAAGTGTTCTATCTACCATGCCACCTAGCTGCCTCTAGGTTGACTGGATCACGTAAATGATTTTATTTTTGACTTTTTTTAGATTGGGGGTGGGGAGAGGGAGAGAGACAGAGAGACAGAGAGAGAGACAGAGACAGAAAGACAGAGACAGAGAGAGACAGAGACAGAGACAGAGACAGAGACAGAGACTGAGAGAGAAAACATTTCCATAAATATAGCATAACCCAAAAGAAGATTTTGTATGAAACCATGAATCTCCATTCAATGCTTCTTGCCTTAAAAAAAACCCAACAACATATAATTAATTCTACACAACACTTTCAAAACTGCCCTCCTTGTCTGTGCTTTTTCTCCTTTGTTGTCTTCTGTGTGTGTGCATGTGTGCATGTGTGTGTACCATGACCCTCTTTTTATTTTTGTTTTGTGCCTCTTATCACTGATCATCCCAAATTAAAAACCAAGAGAAGGGGTGGGAGAAGTAACAAATAAACAATGGCAAACACAATTTATCCACTCAGTGCCTATGCACCAAAACATATGTCTCAGCACCTTGTGTCCATCATCTCTGTGTCAGGAAGTAGGTAACATGCTTCATCATATGTCCTCTGAAAACATAGTCAGTCTAGTCATTGATTAGAGAGAACAGTATCGTGTTTTGTATAAATTGTTCTCCTGGTTCTGATCATTTTGTGCTTTTTATACTACCTAGGATTCTTTGAAATTGTATCACATATCACATGTCCTGGTCAGGTGTGTAGGCAGCAGATAAACAACAGGTGGTTAAAAAGAAATTGCAACAAAAGAAAGGAAATTATTGAGGAAACTGAGTCTCAGAATGGTGAAGTTGCAAAGTCATATTGGCAGTGTAAGCAGAGGTTGCATTTGAATCCAGGTCTTTAGGCTTCAAGCCCTGCACTTCTACTGCAGCATTTCATTGTAAATCAGAATTCATTTCTATTTTTTAAGAGCCCCTGAAGTCTACTGGGAATGTTGATATCGAACAGTTGCTTAAGGCCCATTTTGTCTCACTTCTGGCTTCAGTACATAAGGCTGCCTAATTATCTGTTTAAATCTGAGGAAAGCTGAGAGATACTGTGCTTATCTCTTGATAAATGTGCAGCATCAGGGAAGCACTTTTACCAAAACTGTGCAAAATGTTCATAAAAATGACCTTGGGAGTAGGCAGTAAGGATTCATTTAGTTTTGAACAGATGGCTTTTTTTTTCTCTGAACAATTGTGTTTATTGCAACTCTTCCTTTATCAGAATGCTGTGAATGCAAGGCATCTGCTAGGATCTGGAGGTATAAATTGCTTGAACAAAATAAATGACTATACATTCTGTTTCTGCCCAATTTGGTGCTCCAATTCTGAATCACACAGTATTCTCACAGTGTACAATGCATTGGAAACAAAACATGAACAAGTGTAATGAAAACTACTTCGTAGGCCAATCAGTCGACTTTCTAATGGTTGTTATTGGTTGAATTGATCACATGAGTTACTGTTCAGCCATTTTTCAGACATGTCCAACTCTTTGGGACCACAGTTGGGGTTTTCTTGGCAAAGATATTAAAGTGGCTTGCCATTTCCTTCTCCAGCTCATTTTATAGATGAGGAAACTGAAACAAACAGGGTTAAGTGACTTGCTTAGGGTCACACAGCTAGGAAATATCTGAGGCCAGATTTGAAATCAGGAATTCAAACCTGGCATTTTTTCCACTGTGCTACCTAGCTGCTCAGATGAGATAGCCAATCAAATTAGTTGTTAAGACAATTCTCAATCCAAATGAACCATCTTTTAGGTGAAGTGTCTTTTCTTAGATAAACATATCAAGAGCTTTAATTTCCCAGATAGAAGTAGTGACATTTATTTGATGGGAATAGACTTAGATCTGGAGTTAGGAAAGGCATAGGTTTGAATCTTGCCTGTCGTACTTTTTAAATGTGTGACCATGGACAAATAATTTATTGCTCCTCACCCATGCTGCATGCCTTTACACAGGTTGTAGCCCCTGTCTTCAATGAACTCTCTTCTCATCTCTTTCTGGAGTCCTGAGCTTCCTTCAAAGTGCGGTTGAACAGCCAATTCCTACAAGAGGCCTTTCTCGATACCTCAAGGTATTCAGGCTTCCTCTCCCACCCCAGCCCCTTCTGCATTACTTTGTGTTTAGTTATCTTGCATATATTGTTTCCCCCAGTAGAATGTAAGCTCCATGAGAGCAGAGATGCTTTTTTCCTTCCTTCTTTTCTTCCTCCCTTTTCTCCTACTTCTTCTCTCCTTCCCTTTCTACTTTCCTTTCTTCCTTCCTACACTTCCCTCCCTCCTTCCTTTCCTCTCTGCCTTTCTCTCCTCCTGTCTCCTCCTTTCCTCTTTTCCTCTCTTTTCCTTTCTTCCTTCCCTCCTTCTCCCTTGCTGCTCTTATTACTCTCCTTTCCTCCTTCTCTCCTTCCTTTCTTTGTCATTTTTCTCTCCCTTGTTTTCCCTGTCTTATCTCTTTTTCCTTCCTTCCTTCCTTCCTTCCTTTTTTCTCCATATGACATAGAACAATGACCAGCACAAAGTAGACACTTAATAAATGCTTGTTGAAATGAATTGATTTGAACCTCTGGGATCCAAAATTCGAGTCAATTCATTTCAATAAGTATTTTCTTACCTACAAGATGAGTATGTACTTTGTAGGGCTATGATGAGGCCTAAATGAAATAATATGTAAGATGCTTTATAAATTTTAAAGCATTGTAAAAACCGAATTATTATTATTATTACTTCATTACGAAACTAAAAAGGAATTCACCATTGTAGTCTCAAACTTGTTCTAGAAAGTAGATTTACTCAAAATACAAATCCTAAATTTGTTCCAAGATTTAAATTTTTGCTACATCCTGATAATTTCCTGTTATTCTAAATAGTAAAATTATATGATGATGATCAGAAAACTAATTTGGTGAAATATATACCTAGCACCCACTAACTTTACTTAATTAACTTGAATCATTGCTAAATATCTACTTTGCGCTAATCCCTATAATGAAGAATGTGAATGGAACTGAACTGGGAATTATTCTAGGCCTTTAGCAATTTAAAATATAGAGAACAGCAGAATAATGGAATCAACCAGTCAGCATCTATTAAGCACCATATGCCAGGCATTGTGCTAGGCCCTGAAGATACCAGAAAAAAATGGAAGCATTTCTGCTCTTCAGGAGTTTACATTCCCTTAGGAAAGAAAATAAGCACATGTGAATATATAGAAACTATATAAAAACAAAATCAATATAATTTAGGGACCAGAGAGGCAGCAGTGACTAGGGGAAATAAAGAAAACAGTGTTGTAGAAAGTTACACTTGAATTTTAAAAAATTAGGAATTCTAAGAGGCAGAGGTCAGGATGGAGTATATTCTAAGCATTAGAGAGATGGAGTATGTTCTATGAAAAATGGCAAGAAGGCCAGTTTTGTCTAAAAGACAAGATATATTATGATGTAATGGGGATAATAGAAATAGAAAAATAGATTAGACCCTTGTAAAGAAAATTTTAAATCACCCACTTGCTTCTTTGGGGTATAGAGAGAATTTTTGAAGTCTATGTCATCAGAGCATAAGCTCTGGACAGTCCTTCCAAGCTGGAAAGGCTTAAAGTAAAAGCCCTGTGAAAAATTATATCTCTAATCTGAGAAACAACCTGAGTTCAAAGAAGCTTGTCAGAAATTTACCATCAGCTTATGATTTTTTCCCATTACTGCATCTCATGATAAGGCGTCACAATTTTCATTGTTCAAAGGAGTAGTCATGGCATTGAAATCTTGGATCTATGATATACTGAATAAATAAATCACAGGAAATGGGATAATTCCTTAAAATCGTTGATGTACAAGGGTTATGTTAATGCATTATTGACTTTTGTTCATAAGCCAACATTTCTAAATTTTCCTTTGCCCCTATGAAAATAGATGGCCCAGAGCAGTATACTCTTGCAATATGCATTCAGTAATGGCAAATTAAAAAATTAAAAGGGAGAAAAATTAACTTTCTTATCATCACCCTGGTAGAAAGATACAAAAGCCTCCAAAGAGCTTATAATATACTTACAGAGAGATGTAAATTATTTACTAGCTAAAAGCTGCATATCAAAAAAGTACAATCAAAGTGCAATGTGTATGTTCTCAAGATACAAAAGACAAATTTATCAGAATGGTTTAATATCAAAGAAGGCTTCTTAGAAATATCTTGAGTTGAATATTGGGGCTGAAGAAACGTATTTTTAAAGGGAATACTGATGATGACAAATTGGTTGAAAAGTATCTATGGTCCAAACAACAATTTGTTCTTAACTTACAGAAGTAGTTCACATAAATGTGTCTTAGGCAGATACTGCTTATGGACAGTGACCTATGGCTTGACTTGAGAAGCAGGGAGAATATGATTTAGATTGCCTTTTAGAAATTTCATAGTTTTTTGAATGATTCAAGCTTCTCTCTGAAGTAAAGTTCTATCTTTTCATATATTTCTAATCAATGTTTTAAAATTGTGAATTTAAACACCAACTCCCCGACTATTTCCAACATCCCCATTACATGCCATTTGCTTTTTAAAAAAAGTATGTAATGTGATGATAATAATAATAATAATAATAGCAGCCAAGTGGTAGAATGGATAGAGCAGAGGATTTAGAGTCAGGACAACCTCAATTCAAATCCCACCCCAGATACTTATTAGCTGTTTGACCTTGAGTAAGTCATTTAACTTCTGTGTGTCTCAAGTTCATCATCTGTAAACTGGAGATTATAACAACACCTAGCTTATAGGATATTTGTGAGAATCAAGTTAGTTAATATATATAAAGTGTCTTGCAAACCTAAAAGGACTATATATGTATTAGCTGTTCTCATTATATATAATAACTTGTCAAAACTTGTCTGCACTTCCTCCTGAATTTTCTCCTTTTCTATGCATTAAATTTTTTTCTTGGCATATAAAAAGGGCTAACCCCACCCTTCCCTTCCCAAATCCTCCCTATTCCAATTTTAAAAAGTGAGAAAAATAAAAAAAAATTGAGGCAAATATAATCAAGCAACCACAGCATTCAAAAATGTGTATCTCTTTCTACGCCTTGAATCTATCACCTCACTATTCATCAGTCCTCTAGAGACATGGTTGGTCATATCATCAGAGTTCTTAAATCTATCAAAGTTTTTTTTTCCCTTGCAAATATTGCTTTTTTGCATAAATTGCTCTCCTAGTCCTGTTCATCTCACTCTGCTCCAGCTCTTACTACCCAAGATTCTCTGAAATTGTATCTTTGGTCATTTTTTTGCACAACAATATTCTATTATATCCATATACTACAATTTGTTCAGCCATTCCACACTCCCTTAAATTCCATTTTTTTCCCTTTTTAATCTTCCTTTTCAAGATCAGGAAATTTGTTTTCTTTGTCTTTCTCTTAGCCACTTTTTCTTTTACAGTGGAAGTTGCCAGGTCTTGTGTGATCCTGTCTGTGGTTCCTTGGAGCTCAAATTCCTTTTTTTTCTGGCTTTCTCATATTATCTTTCTTTGACATGGATGTGCAGGAATTGGACTATGACATTGTTTGATTTTTTATTTTGGGATTTCTTTCGGGAGGTAAATGGAAATTCTGTCTTCACCTTGCCTTTTGGCTCTAACCATTCTAGGCAGTTCTTATTTATTGATTTCTTGAAAATCAATGCTCAACTTTTAAAATCATGGCTTTGAGGGGGGTCTAATTGTTTAAAATTCATCTCTCTTTGATCCATTTTCCAAGCCAATTGTTTTCTTTTTTTTTAATTTATTTTTAATATGTTTAGTTTTCAGCATTGATTTTCACATGCGTTTGAATTACAGATTTTCTCCCCATTTCCACCCCCCCCACTCCAAGATGGCGTACACTCTGGTTGCCCTGTT
>JAQQSZ010017914.1:0-10692 GCA_028646595.1 Phalanger gymnotis | reverse complement strand
TTAAAAAAAGCAATGGCTCTGAAATGAAAGCTTCTATTAGCCTTTTATCTACAGGAGAACATCATTTCTCCATATAGACTAGGAAATTCCTGTTTTCTTTTTTCTTAAAGTTGTTTTGGCCTTTCTAGCAAACTGTTGCCTCAATTCCTATTAAAGGCTTAATTAAAACATTTACATATAGATCCTACTATCTAAAGTAATTTAAAGGTACCCAAGTTTCTCAAGATAGGTATGTTAATTATTTTTCCCTCTTATTTTTCTTCTCCTATTTCAGATGAAGATTTCTATTTTGTCTACCCCTAATCCATTCTGATCTCTATAGGAATGAGGTTCTTTTCTATGTGGGCCCAATTTCACTCCTCTGTCTTTTATGATAAAATGAGCATGTTAACATCTATTGCACATAAACTTTTTGGTGAATCCCCTATCTTGGGCCTTAGGAAAACTTGGGTCCTGATGATAGATAGATAGATAGATATATATACATACATACATACATACATGTGCACATAACATATAGCTATATAGATATAGCTATGCAGATACATATACATATGTATATATAAACATACATAGAGATAGATACATATAGGTATAGGCATAGATGCATACACATATACTCATAGAGTGTCACAACCTGGATCTGAACACAGTTCTACTTTTCCACTCTTTCCACTGTACTTTACATTTGACCTCAGATGAGCACCAGGCTCTAGTTTTGGCTTTTGCAAAAAAAAATGGATCTTGTGCTTCAGGTATCTTGATCAGTCTCACTCCAATCCTAGCAGGAAGCTTCTTTTGCCATAGGATAGCCTTTGCCTCAGATTACAGCAGGACCTCTCTACATGGACCTTTCACAATTCTTCCTCTGATCTTTTCAATGTATTTATTCTATAGCATCAACAATAAAAACTCTACTTTCTTGACATCAGTGTGCCACTCTCCTTGTTGAATTCAGGTTATTTTATGCCTTTAAAATAAACTCTTTATGAACACAGCACGTCTTTGCCTTTCCAAAGCAGCACCTATTGGTCTGTACACACTTTGAAAACTGAGACTCTATTTAAACACAAGTAATTCCAGTAAACTGCCAGAGAATATCTTATTCAAATGCATAATTCTTAAGAGAAGTTGCATTTAGTTTACCATAAACATTCTGTTCATATTTTACAAATGTTTCCTCATCTATTTCTTTTGGAAATAAGGATATTTTGTTATTGTTTTTGTTCAGTTGTGGCTGACACTTCATGACCCTATTTGGGTTTTCTTGGCAAAGGTATTGGAATGGTTTGCACTTTCCTTCTCTGATTCATTTTACAGATGAGGAAACTGAGGCAAACTTGGTTAAATGACTTGCTTAGGGTCACACAGCTAGTAAGTTTCTGAGGCTAGATTTAACTCAGGTCTTCCTGATTCCAGGCCCAGCACTCTATCCACTCACTGTGCAACCTAGCTGCCCAAGTATATTTTTGAGCCTAGAAAATATATTTTCCAACACTTCGTATAGCAATCTCTGCTGCCATCAGGCTAATATGGTTTCTCTTTACCCTTTCTTTGGCCTCTCTTGACCTCTTGCCTTGTGACTAATGGCTCCCCATTCCCTACTGAATTATGTACAAATCCCTAAACTCTCAAGAATTTCCACAACCAAGATTCAGCCTTTATTTCCTATAGTATCTCAATACCTCTGCCTACACATGCACACACACAATACATTCAACAAATCTTGAGCCAAGCTGTGTAGCACATTGTCTCATCAGAACACTCTGGAATTTCTCCATTTCATGGAAAGTGAGTTTTGCATTAGAAGTCAAGAGACTTGGATAATTTGGCAAGTCACTTAACTTCTCCAGCTCTAAGTTTTCTCAGTGGTTTTACATAGCTCTGTACCAAAGTTTTGGTAAGAGAGCAAGAGGGATAGGTAAGGACGGGAGTTATCTGAGAGCAGGAAGTTATTTGGTTTGTTTTAAAAGCAGTATCCCCAGAGCTCTAAGGAGCCTTAGACTCACCACAGGGGCAAAATGCCTAAAGTGACACAGATTCTGATCTAGGAAAGATTTTTGTAGATAGTAAAAGCAGGAAGGCAAGCAAGTTACAAGCAATGGGCAGCCATCACAAGAGTTATGGAGAACAAACAGCCTTAATCTAATTTATGCTGGCAAAGAGCCCAAGGACAGGAGTATGTCAAATTATATTCTGGGTGATACCTGAACTGATTATGAGAGTGGAAAGAGCAAGAAGCAGCTAAGGGGTACCCTTCCCCTCTGCTTCTCTGTCTCTGGAGATAAAGTTGAATTTATTCTGGTCTAAGTACCCATTTTAAACTCCTTGCTTTTCTCTAGGTTTGAAATCATTAACCTTTGTTTGTTTCCTTTCCTTAACTAGGAAATGCAATAAATCTAGAACCAGTCAGTCAGTAAGCATTTATTGTCTATTATGTGCCTAACTTGGTACCTGTAAGTACCAGGGACGTAAAGAAAGGCAAAAGCCAGTCTATGTCCTCAAGGAGCTCACGGTCTAAATATATTCCTTAATCTATAGAACAACATAAACACTTAGTAAACATAGTAATGTTACTGAAGTTTAGAAAGACCACGGGGATATTTTTTAAAGAGAAAACATTTTGCCTAACTGAATCTGAAGACTCAATCATATGTAGTGTGTCCCAAAAGTCTTAGTGCAGTTTTAGCTCTAATGGCTTAAAGCTGTATTATGACTTTTGAGAAAGTCTGTTGTATAAAATTGGTCAGGGAAGGACAGGAGCATGGCAAGGCTAGCATTCTACTCTACATGTTTGGCAAAGAACTTAACCAGAACACTCCTAGTTAGATGCGAATTGATTTTAAAAACTCCAGAAGCAAGTTGACAAAGAGTCAGGCTTTTCCTTTCTCTTTTGCCACTCGGAGCTTGAAAAAAAATGTGCCATTTGCACATGGAAGAAAACCAGAAGGGATGAGTCACTTAGATAGGGAAAGCCATACCCCAAAGTAGGGAGAAGTCACCTGCTAGGGAAGCTCCATTCATATGAATGGAGGGGAAATAATTATCCTAGCATACTCTGTCAGACAGGTCCTCTAGCTCAAAGTAGCTCAGGCTTATCAGGAGCACTTGATGGTTATGTCTGCCAAAACTTTGGTGTTGTACAGACCCCAAAGGTTCCTTCTAGCTCTCAATCTGTTCTCCTATTAGCCTTGTGAGAATGTCCTTGGCATTCTTACATTTCCTTGCTGAAATGTTTCTTTCTCCTGTCTCATATTCCTCATTCTTTCTTTTGGGACTTAAAAATAAAATCAATTTACTCTTTTATGTCATGTTTTGTTTTTGTTTTGGTTTCCCCTTGAGATTGCCACTCTGACAACCAACTCAGATTGGTCCTGCAGCATCAATGCCAAATACTTTTCAATCATGCCCTTCATGAATTCACAGTATGCCAGGTCCTAAGTCAAATGCCATCTCTTCAATAGGGTCTACCTTGATCCATCCCATTAGCAGATGTTTCTTTTTCATCTGAAGTCACAGTATTTGGTTTCTACCTGATTACATAATTATCATATGCTAATTTGTATTATTTTCACATTCATGGCTTATTTTCCCAGATTGTCAAGTCCATGAGGGCAGGGTCTGTGCTCTAGTCATCTTTGTATCTCATCCAGGCTATCTTGCATAAAGTAGATGCTTAAAACAGTTCTATTAATTGAATATGAAAATAATTTCTAAGAATTGCTCAAATTCCATTTGCATGTATATGGCTTTAAAGAAGATTGAAAGAACTCAGTCATTGAGCCATGCAAGCACCACTCATTTCAGCCCCATCTTTATTTAGTGATGAGCCTATTTTCCCTGCAGTATTTATTTTCCCCTTGAAATGTTTTTTGAAAGTCTTTCTAATTTCACTTAATTTCTTTGCCTTACATTAAAGCCGACAGCTTTTTTTCCCTCCAATTACCTTTTATTTTCCCATAAGTTGTCAGAGTTATAATATATTCTTGTTTGGTTTTCTCCTCACTGCAATATTATGAAAGGACATTTTAACTTTTTTAAGGTAGTGGGTTATAGTGGAAAGTGCAATGTATTTCAAGTCAAGAGATCTAAAATTTTAGTTCTTAAGTACACTGTGGATTAAATACCAAATCTAAAAACCAAAGGAGAGATGAATAAAATTGAAATTAAGAGAACTATTGAAATAATAAATAAAAATGAGAGCTGGTTTTATTGGAGGGGGATAAAATAGATAAACTTTTGATTAATTTGATTAAAAAAGAAAAGCAAATTACCAGTATCAAAGATGAAAAGAATAAATTCACCATCAATGAAAAAGAAATTAAAACAATAATTAGGGGTTATTTTGCCCAACTGTGTTCCAATAAATCTGACAATCTAACTGAAATAGATGAACATGTACAAAAACATATTACCCAGATTAAGGGAAATAGAAATAAAATACTTAAATAACTCCATTTTAGAAAAAGAAATTGAATAATCCATCAACGAATTCCCTTAGAAAAAACCTCCAGGGCCAGATAGATTTAACAAGTGAATTCTAACAAACATTTAAAGAACAATTAATTCCAATATTATAAAAGCTATTTGAAAAAAAAAAATAGATGAAAGAGTCCAACCTACTTCCTTTTTATGACATAAACATGGTACTGATACCTAAACCAGGAAGAAACAAAATGGAGAAAGAAAATTATAGAACAATTTCCTTAATGAATACTAATACAACAATTTTGAATAAAACATTAGTAAATAGATTAAAGCCATTTATGATGATGATAATACACTATGACTATGTGGATTTTGTAACTGGAATTCAGGGGTGGTTCAATATTAGGAGGGCTATCAGCATAATTTACCATATCAGTAACAAAACTAAGAGAAATCACATGATTATATCAATAGATGCAGAAAAAGATTTTGACAGAATACAGCTCCAGTTCCTATTAAAAACATTAGAGAGCATGGAAATAAATGGAGTTTTCCTTAAAACAATAAGTAGTATCTATCTAAAACCATCATTAAGCATTTTATGTAATGGGGATAAGCTAGAAGCTTTCCCAATAAAATCAGAGGTAAAACAAGGATATCCATTTTCACCACTTTTATTCAATATTACATTGGAAATATTAGCTTTAGCAATAAATGAAGTAATTAAAGGAATTAGATTAGGCAATGGGGAAACAAAACTATCACTCTTTGCAGATGATATGATGGTATACTTAGAGAATCCTAGAGAATCAACTCAAAAACTACTTGAAATAATTAACAACTTAGAGAAGTTGCAGGATATAAAATAAACTCATATAAATCATCAGCCTTTAAATATATTACCAACAAAGTCCAGCAGTAAGAGATAGAAAGAGAATTTCAATTTAAGATGATTGTAGACAAAATAAAATGTTTGGGAGTCTACCTGCCAAGACAAACCCAGAAACCATATGAACACAATTACAAAACACTTTTCTCACAAATACTCAGATCTAAATAATTGAGAAAATTTCACTTGATTGAGAATAGGCAGAACTAATATAATAAAAATGACCATTCTACCTAAATTAATTGACTTAGAGCTATTACAATGAAACTACCAAAAATATTTTATGTAGTTAGAAAAGAAAATAATAAAATTCATCTGGAAGAACAAAATGACAAGAATATCAAGGGAATTAATGAAAAAAAACTGCACAGGAAGGTGGCCTATCCATATCAGATCTAAAACCATATTACAAAGGAGCAATCATCAAAACTAGTTGGTAGTGGCCAAGAAATAGAGTAGTAGATCAATGGAATAGGTTAGGTACCCAAGACACAGTAGTCAATGACTATAGTGATCTATTTTGATCTAGTTTGATAAGCCCAAAGACTCTACCTGCTGGGATAAGAACTCACTATTTTGCAAAACTTCTGGGAAAACTGGAAGAGTATTGCAGAAACTAGGCATAGACCAACATCTAACACCCTATACCAAGATAAGGTCAAAATGGCTACATGATTTAGACAGAAAATGTGATACCATAAATGAATCAGGAGAGCAAGGAATAGTTTATCTATCAGATCTATGGAGAAGTGAAGAATTTATGACCAAACAAGAGATAGTGAACATTATGAAATACAAAGTGGATAATTTGGAATACAGTAAATTAAAAAGCTTTTCCACAAACAAAAACAATGCCACTAAGATTAGAAGGAAAGCAGAAAGCTGGGAAACATTTTTTACAGCCAATGTTTCTGATAAAGGCTTCATTTCTCAAATATATAGAGAACTGAGTTAAATGTATAAGAATGAAAGCCATTCCCCAACTGATATATTGTCAAAAGATATTGAACAGGCAGTTTTCAGATGAAGAAATTAAAGCTATTTATAAATATATATAAAATGTTCTAAATCACTATTGATTAGAGAAATTCCAATTTAAAAAAAAAACTCTGAGGTACCACCTCATACCTACCAAAATTGGCTAATATGACAAAAAAGAACATGATAAATGCTGGAAAAGATGTTTGAAAATTGGAACACTAATGCATTGTTGGTGGAATTGTTAACTAATCCAACAAATGTGGAGAACAATTTGGAATTATGCCCAAAGAGCTATAAAACTGTGCATATTCCTCAATCCAGAAATACTACTTCTAGGTATGTATGCCAAATATATCTTTAAAAAGGGACAAGACCCACATTTACAAAATATTTATAGTTGTTCTTTTCATGGTGGAAAAGAATTGGAAATAGAGAGGATAAACATCAATTAGAGAATGACTGAACAAATTGTGGTATATGAATGTAATGGAATGCTATTGTACTATAAAAAGTGATGAGCAGGTAGTTTTCAGAAAAACCTGGAGAGACTTATGTGAACTAATGCTGAGTGCAGTGAGCAGAACCAGGAAAATATTTTACACCACTAACAGCAAAATTATGTCATGATCAACTGTGAAAGACTTAATTCTTCTCAGCAATGCATTATGATGGAAAGTGCTATCCCCATCCACAGAAACAACTATGGAGTCTGAATGTAGATGGAAGCATACTGTTTTAACTTTTTTTCTTCATTGTTTTTCCCTTTTGTTCCTATTCTTCTTTTGCAATATAACTAATGTGGAAATATGTTTAATATGATTGTACTTGTATAACCAAAAAAGAAAATAAATGTTGAGCAGGATGCTCTCAGAAAAAACCTGGAAAGACTTGCATGAGCTGATGCAAAATGAAATGTACTATGTACAAAGTAACAGTAATATTGCAAAATGATCAGCTGTGAATGACTTAGCTATTCACAGCAATACAATGATCCAAAACATCTCTGAAGGACTTATGATAAAAAAACGCTATAGATCCTCACAGAAAGAACTGATGGTGTCTGGATACAGACTGAAGCATACTTTTTTTTTACTTTATTTGTTTGAGGTTTTGTTTTTGTTCTATGTTTTCTTTCACAACATGACTAATATGGAAATGTTTTACATAACTACACATGTATAACCTATATCAAATTGCTTTCCCATGATGGGGTGGTAGAGAGGGAGGGAGAGAATTTGGAACTCAAAGTTCTAAAACCAAATTTTAAAATTTTTTATATGTAACTGGGGAAAAAATAAAGTGTTAAATAAATGTAAAAAACAACAAAAATAGATATTGAAAACTATATATGTAATTAGAATAATCAAATAATATTAAGTGGGAAAAAATGAAATGAATGGACTTTTAACAAAAGAAAAATGCATAGGTTTTATACAATCAGGTATTGTGGAATGGGGTCAACTACTCAGCATTTCTTGTATTTGGATCCTTAATTGCCAGCAACTCTTTAATTGGTAGCTGGTACACTTACATGTAGCTCTTAGCACCTCATAAATATTAGTGATTGATCCTCCTTTGTCCCAACTGGAACCCTGCCTACTCTGTCCAAGGCAAAGACAACCTTCATCACCTCATTTGAAGATAAGTCCATTTGGCCTTGTTCAAAGAAAAGGAATACGGGCTGGTCCATCTACAGTTATATAATTATCTCACACAACCTCTCTGTCCAAGGTAGCTTTCTTTTATAGTAGTGTTACGCCAGCCACATAAGACCTTAATCTTTGATGTTGACTTCACTGATGGCCTAGACATTTATCTCTTTTCTACCTTCTCCAACTTAAATTTATTGTAAATACAAAATATATTTGATTTTTAAAAACTGGAAGATCCTTAGAAATTATCTGGTTCAACACACTTACAGATAATCTGATTTATCTATTACACAACTGAAGAAATTGAGACATTATGTGTCTTGTTCAAGACGACACAGGAAAGAGGAAAGAATCCAACTCCTGTCTTATGGTTTCAAATCTAGCATGTTTTCCATTATTTCATGCAACCTCTCCTGGATTACCTCATAAGTATATGCCTAATCCCTGATTTGTTTGTTTTAATTTTGAAAATATCACTGTCTTTTCCTCTACATGGAACTACTATCTGATCATACTTTCTGAATTAATGTATTAGTAACTGTCAGTTCATCTTAGACCTCTTAGGGAGTTACTCTGGCCTTATTTAACTTCTCATAAGGACAACTCTAACATCCTATAGCGGGTCTCCAGCTGCTCCCGTCATTGATGGAAATCTGTCCTTGGCAGGTACTCTAGTGTTTTATTTCTGGATTTTACATCCAACTCATCCATTCCACAACAAAATTGTCCTCCTGAGCAATTGAACATTAAATTGAACCTTGATATAATGGCTGCTACCCACAATCCATCTAGAATATTTTCAATTTATCTTCATTTTTCAGCGCTTATCTATTTTCCACTATGAAAAGATCTTGGATCAGAGTGTTTAGGCAACAAAATGTCCCATTGATTATTATTATAGGATCATAGATTTAGAGTTGGGAGGGATCTTAGAAAGTTCTCTAGTGCAAACCCCTCCTTTCACAGGCAATAAATTGAGAGGTTATATGGATTCCTCCAGTTCCCAAAGCTGTAAATGCTAGTATTTACACCCACATCTTCATACTACCAATCTAGTCCTCCTTCTATTACAGTCTCTAAAAATAGAATCTGCCTCTAGAAGGCTAGAGGGCTAGAAGTCTAGAAGGTAGAGACTTGTACCTCTCAGCAGCACAAAGCTCACCTATCTGCTGAAAGGTTCTGATTTGGCCTACACACTTTAAGATTTGGTTCTACCTTGTTCCAAATATCCTAAGCTCCAGGTTGATAAGTGAATGGTAATTTGGGTCTGGCCTAAAATTTTACCAAGAGTGTGAGAAAATAACAGAATAGGGCAGTAAATGTAAAAAATATCAATACACAGTGTGATGCTGGTGATTATCTTGACAATAAACCTCTTTCCTTATCCCTACTGTCTTTATTTGCCATATTTTTTTAAGCATGGCTCTGTCTGTGAAATGAGTAACTTTAATTGAAACAAATAACATAAAATCAAAATGGTGCAAATGCATGTGTGCTAGCAATCTGCTCCTCAAATGCTGATTCATGAATGCCGATAGTATGCTTAGGAACTTAATAGGAGGGTTGATGAATAGGTATCCTAAAACCTTATGTGAGTCTACAATTATGTAATATTTTCATGTCAAAACTTGAAATTAATTAAACATTGATAGGTTTGTTTTGATTTCTAACAGAAGCCATTATGATGTTTCCTGGAAATTTTGAAAATCATTGGCTTGTAATAATAATGACGAGAATACTAGCTTGTATTCCAGAGGGCTTTGCCATTTGGAAAGTATTTTGTGCTTCATCCTCTTTTAAAAACAACCTTCAAATAAGAGGAAGGCAATAGACAATTTGTGAAAGGGTTGGGAATGCACCCCTGAGGGCTGAGGTTAAAGGAATTCAATTCAGTCAGCCTAGAAAAGAGAAAGCTCAGGGAAAGACTGCAATGGTTGTCAAGTATGTGAAGGAGATTTGTGTGATAGATGGTAAAAAGCTTTTCCTAAATACTTCCTCTGCAACAAATGTAGGTGCAATTGGCTCAAACTGCAGCAGGAGGGAATTTAGGAAAGACAATCATGACTCCTTCTTAAGTGGAATGGAATTAATTAATGACGTTAATTAATTAATTAGTGGAATATTCTGTATATTTGTGTGTGCTTGAAAAGAATAGTTAGCAACCTTTTAGGAATTGTCATAATGCATTTTCATATTGGAGATCAGGGTAGAGTACATGGAAGTTCAGGGCATCATCTAGTCTATGTTATACTTTTTAAATTATTTATATATTCTCCTTTTATAATTATTCCCTTCTCTCATAACCTTCACTTGTACCTCCTCCACTTCCAATCATTGCTAAAAATAGTCACAGGATCATAGATTCACAACAATGAAGAGGATTTAAGAGTTCTCTCCTTCGACCATCCTCTGGAAGAGGATTTTTCTCTATACTATCCTTAAAGATGATCATCTATTTTCCATTTAAATATCTTCATTGATAGTCCATTCCCCACAAAACAGTCTATTCCATTTTTGTACTTGGTTCCAGAGTAAGTCTCAGAATTTCACCCCATTGCCAGAAAACTAAGCATAAAGAGCAAGAATATTTTTGAGACAGAGCCTGGAAATCTGATAGACCACTATTAGACTACTGTACTTCCCCCAGACACATTTCTAGATTCACTCTTTTACCAACATGGTTTCACCTTTTTACATACAAAATGAAAACAAAATAAAACATTCTACCATAATCTACAACAC
>JAQQSZ010017913.1:0-10692 GCA_028646595.1 Phalanger gymnotis | reverse complement strand
GTCAAACAGCTAGTAAGTGCCTGGGGCAAGGTTCAAAGCCAGGTCTTCCTGACTAACTGCTTCTGTCCACTGCTCCATTTAACTGCCTCCGATGTATAAAAGCCTTTGCAATTTTTAGAGCATTATATAAATGTCAGTTATTATTAATAGATTGGGTTAGTTGGTGTCCTTTTCTCTGTGCATTAGAAGTACTAGACATTAACCAAATGTTGGTACCCTGGGTGTTTAAATACAGACATAATCTGCTTACCGCTGGTAACTGTGCTGTGGAAGGCAGAGAATGACTTTAGGGAAAACACCATTTTCGGTGATATTTTCACCAGAACAACGCTAAGAAGTGGATAGGAAGCAGCTGTGGAGGCCATGTGGTGAGAGAACTGTCCTGGGACCCAGGATGGCCCTCCTCTGACAGATGCTGGCTTTGTGACACTGCCCTGTCCCCCCCCCCCGGGACATCACTTAACCTCTCTGTGACCCAGCCAACTCTTAGAACAGAGGGTGCAGAGAAAATGCTGGACTGCCTTTGCCTTGGTCAAGGGCGTTCCTTGTATCAATGGAATCACAGACTTAGTCCCTGGCCTTTCAGCATGTACCTCACAGGGTGCCAAGGGCACTGGTCATCAGCCCATCCAATTTGCATGGAGGCAGTTGGGTAAAGTATGTAACGTGTTTAGAAGTTCCTTAATGATATTATTTTGAAATAATAGCTTACATTTTTTTCAAAGGTTTGGGGCTATAAGACACCTTAGGGATCACTTAGTCTGACTTCCCAATTTTATAGAGGAAAGAACCAAGGCTAGAAGTTAAATCACTTACCAAAGTCATTTACCTTTTTTTTTTTGAGACAATTGGGGTTAAGTGACTTGCCCATAGTCACACAGCTAGTAAATGTCTGAAGCTATATTCGAACTCAGGTCCTCCTAACTCTAGGGCCAGTGCTCTGTCCACTGTGCCACCTACTTGTCCCTCCAAAGTCATTTACTAGAATTTCTGGGTAGATCTATGATTCTAATGATATGGGAAACCCTTCCATTAATGTAGACCACAGCACATCACCCCCTGGGATACCCCTCTATATTCTCCTATAAATACTCTATAAGGGTTCACACAGGATACTGGGGGGGCTTTCCTATAGTTCTTTTGACATGGCAATGGATCCCAGTAGAGAATGTGGACTGTCTACTCATTATCCTTCATTCTGTCCCCATGAGTGATGCCTTCTTCTTTTCTAGGGTCACATAGCTAGAAAAGCTAAAAAAAGAGAACCAGAGTTCTCCGAATCCAAACCCAGTGCTCTGTTCTATTGTCATGGTGCCTCTCGTCTCAGCCCACTTCTATCTCTGCCTTCCTGGGGGCCTTCTGAGAACCAGTTGACTGGTGGAAGAGTAGAAGTTACAGAGGGGAAAAATACCAAGTTAACCATTTTTCATTTTCCTATTCCTCTATTTCGTGTCCACCCCCAAAATGGCACCTCCGAGCCATCCACACCAAGGGATTGACAATCTAATGGGCCCCCTTCCAGATGGCAGCTTTGGTGAGGAATACACGCGGTTTTGTGGATGTAGAGGTAGAAGGTTTGTAAATTACTTTCTGTATAGTAAGCCTACCTCACAAAGGAAGTAGTCCAAATGTTTTTATTCATTTTACCCATCAGGAAATTGAGGCTTAGAAATATTAGGTGACCTGCCTCGGGTCAAACATCTAGTCGGTATCGGGTAGGGATTCAGACTCAGGTAGGCCGATGACCAATGCAGCATTCTTTCAATAGGGCTGTGCGGCCTCGTGGCAAAATGATTCAGAGCTGGAGCAATAGTATTGGATTATTTATCAAAGGCCGTTGAGGAAACAGCTTCACTGAAGACAGGGTAGCTTGAGAGCCATTTATTAAAAACAAACAAGCTCTGTCCCGTGGCCTCTGCAAAGCAGATAAAGCCCCTCCTCATTTAGCTGGTCCTTCTGAAAATCCCACTGTGGGGCTTCCGTTCTGCCAGGGCTGATTTTGAGGGACAGCTTCAGGGGATGCAGCGGGAGTTTGGGGGCAGGCACCAAACAAAGGAGGTGTCGAGCTGGTGGTTTTCCAGGCAGCCTCTGATGCACCTGACTGAGCCCGGCCGATAAACTCCTCCAGTGCGGGGGAGCAGAGTGGACCAGATGTGACCTGAATGAGAAAATCTTTGGGAGCCTGAGTGCTTGGGATTTAGGCATGTAGACTAGGAGAGCTAAAAGAGACTGAGAGATCATGAAGCGCAGCCCCCTCTCCCTCCTTCATTCCACAGAGGAAGAAACTGTGACCCGGAGAGGAAGAGTGACTTGTCCAGGGTCAGCAGCTGCCCAGCAGCCAAGCTAAAAGGTCAAAGCTGGGTGTTCTAACTCCACACCCCATGCCCTTCCCTCTGCATCACTTCTCCTAGTTCTGTTCCTCTGAATTCAGTACTCTAGTAGATTGTTTCTGCAACTTGAGGTCATAGGGTAATATGATGTGAGTGGGAACCTGGCAGCATCCTGAAAACCAGTTGACTGGTGGAGAAGCAGAAGAAGTTACAGTGAAATCCTGAAGGGGAAAAGACCATCTGGGCCAGGCAGTCTCAATCTATTATCTGTGAACTTTAAAAGCCAACAAGAACACTATTTTGAGCCTTATAATTCAATGACTGGTTTCTTTTTATAATCATGTGTATGTTATCTTATGCATTTAGAAATATTATCGTGAGGAAGGGTTTGTAAGCTTTACCACACTGACGAAATGGTCCATGCAGATATGTTCTAGGGCTAGAGAGAGCCAATTGTTAAATTTTTTGTGTGAGCATTTACCCCTTAGAAATCGGCAAACATGACAAGTCAGGGTTTCATTAATTGTTTTATTGAGTAACTAGACTTAAGACAGTGATGAGAAAATTTTAGCAACGCAGATTCAGCAAAAAAGTATGTCCTTGGTACGTTCTTCCAGATACACATCCCATCCCAAATCCAGATGTTAAACATTAGATATCCTAATCTAGTTTAATCCTCCTATTTTTACAGATGAAGAAACTTGGGGCTGGAAAAGATACTAACTTATCCAGGTCACAAGAGCAGTAAGTGACAGAGGCAGGGTCTAAACCAAAGACCTCTGACTCCCAATCCAATACTCTTTCCATTGGACCACACCATTCAGTTGTAGTCTCTGATGCTTAAAACATATGGCTTTGGAGAAGGGGTAAGGAAGGTGAAACAGTCTGGATAGTACTCAGTGCTGGATGAGGAATCATGGAGATACGGGTTCTAGACGTTCTCCTGTGTCTGTGTGACCTTGGGCCAATCCTTTGCTGAGAGCTTGGTTCTCATTGAGAGAATGTTCTCATTCTAAGATGCTATGGTCCTGACAAATTGAGTTGAATTCAGCACACATTTATTAAACACCTATCATGAGTGCTGAGGATACAGTGACAAAAATGAACAATTCTTTACCTCAAGAAGCTTACATTCTGCTAGGTGGTGGGGAGAGGGAATCCAACACAAGCCCAGGGAAGTGAATACAAAGTAGGTACAGTTTCACAAAGTGATTTCAGAAGGAAAAGAACTCTAACATCTGGGGGGGGGCGGTGCAGATGAGGCAAGGCTCCATACAGGCTGGGGCACCTGCTCTGGGCTTTGAAGGAAGTTCTGTAGCACTGCAGCACACCCAGCTGTAGTAGAACTAAGTGTCTGAGCAGTATTCTCATTTAGATTTTTAAAGTTTTCAGAATTAAAAATCAATGTTGGATTTCTCTTGCACAGTCACATTGTTGTTATTAATTTTTCAGTTGTGTCAGACTCTTTGTAACTTGACTTAAACTCTCTAAGCAGCCTCAATTTCCTCATCTGTAACACTGGACTTTGTTGTTGAGTTGTTTTAGTCTTGCCAACTCTCCATGGCCCCACTTGTGGTTTTCTTGGCAAAGACGCTGGAGTGGTTTGCCATTTCTTTCTCCAGCTCATTTTACAGATGAGGAAACCGAGACAGAGTTAAGTGACTTACCCAGGGTCATCCAGCTAGTAAGTGTCTGAGATCACATTTGAACTCAGAAAGAAGAATCTTCTAGACTCCAGCCCCAGTACTCTATCCACTGTGCTACCTAGCTGCCAATAGTCATGAGTATGACTCAATAAAGTATCTCTTATACTGCAATTTGAATTATGTGGGTAAGGGGAGATCAAGTCTTTATCAGGAGGTAGAGAACAATGAAAGGCATGGTGGTATAGTGGTTAGAGAACTGAACTCTGAGCCAGATTCACCTGTATTTAAGAGGAAGATTTGTGACACACATTGGCTGTGTGACTTCAGACATGTCACTTAATCCCTCTTGGCTTCAGTTTCTTCTTCTGTAAAATGAAGGAGTTGGAATAACTGACCTCTGAGGTCCTTTTTAGCATGAAATCTGTCACCCTAAGATCCACTGGCAATCCACTTTAAGCTGTCAATGTCCCCTTCAACTCTCTAAGTTGCCAGTTGGCACCAGTGGAAGATGTTTACACACTAGGGGTTCCCTACATCTATGAAATTTCATATCCAGACCAATCCTTCCGCCTCACCACTCTTACCTCCTCCCCCGCCCCAAAGTCTTCTCAAACAACGCTGGACATTTTGAGTCATTATTAACCAAGAAAAACAAAGACATGGTCAGAATAAGCCAATTGAAAAGCGGCGATATCGGGCATCTTTGAATCTTCAATCTCGTGTATATACAGGCTTTGGACAAACTAAACCAATCCATGTGTCCCAAGATAGGTCCACAAGTAACCACATCCCATGAGTCTATAAACATTTAATCAAGGACAGGCCATAGTAATTTACTCCAACTGGATTAAATTGGTTCAATTTGTATTTTTTAAGTGGAGACAAATGTGCATCTTACATATGTATTCCATATCTTTGCAGCACTTTGGCCATCTGCTGAAATGGGGTCAGAAGTTTGGTTCCACAGAATTAAGCATTAGAATTCAGTTTTGCAATGACCCAACTGTCTTGTCTTAGGTGGGGATGAAAGGGAAGAATTTTTGACTTACGCATCATTTTTATCTCTAATTTTTACTGATAGATGGGCAAGACAGTTGGACCCACCCTAACTCATTGCCACTGAGTTTAACTTAATACATCTTCTAACTCCAAACAGGAAGCCAGCAGGCAAGCTATAGTATATTGCATGCCCAGTGGGGCAAGGAATGGTGTAAAGGAATGTTCTCTTCCTTTAGAAGAGAATCTAAGTGAAAAGAGTAGTGGTAAAGGGTGTGTGTCCATAAATGGTTTGTCCGTGGGCTTCTACTTTTTTGTGACTGAAATACATAACTAAATGGACTTGGTTGCTTCTGGGGAATAAATTGTCAACAGGTTTTTAATCTACAGGAATGTCTCAGTTATTTGGCGTTTTTAGGGAATGAGGCCACTCACAAAAGTGAATTTTTATAGATATCTGGAGCTTTGCTTTTTAAATGTAAAAGGTTTTTTTTTTACTTTTTAATTAAGAAATGAAAATGCCACTCATGCGTGTTGCCCTACTTCCTTGCCTCCTTAAACAATGAAATTGAACATAATTTACTTTTTTCTTGGTGACTCCGAGGTCATCCTTGCAATCATCATTCCTCCCTCTGCCTCTCCTAATTTATTTTAGGGGACGTTGAAATATCTAGGATTATTATTATTTTTCAGCAACAAACGGCCTTTAGGAATGAAAGAAACTAAATGATGTTAGAACTTAGAGGTCCCCTAGACCAGGGGTTCTCAACCTTTTTGCGTGTGACGTGGTCCCCCTTAGTAGTCTCTAAAACCTATGGATCCCTTTTCAGAATCATGTTTTAAAATGAACAAAATTAAACACATAGGATTGCAAATGAAACCAAGCGCACTCAAATATGGTTATCAAAATATTAAAAGTTAACGAATTCCCTGAAATCTACCCCGGGACTCCATGGACCCTAGGTTAAGAGCCACCAATCCGGGCCATCCTGTTAGGAAGAAGGAACAATTGACTAATGAGAGGCTGGAAAGGAGCCATGTTGCCAATGGCCCTAACAGAGGTCCCAGCTTTCCTATTGCTTTGAAGCTAGCCTGAAGGCTTCACATAAAACAAGGGGATGGCCTGACCCACTGGCTGATGTTCCTCATACTGTGGCCTGTGATTCATACTGCCAAGCTGAGTGCTCTGTTGTAAGGCTCTGGGAAGTCTGACTGCTCAGCGGCTTTCCCTGTCCATCTTTGCGTGCCTATTTCCAGTTAGTGTTGGAAAAGTCTCGTGTGTTGGGTTCTTCTTAAGGTCTCAAGCTCTGAGTATATACCAACGGGATGGATGGTGATGATGCTATGGCCCGAGGTCATGACAGCTTTGTTTTCTTGCCAACACCTTAGGAGCTGTTCCTTTTTCTCTCAGAGTTCCCTAAGGTAGAGGTGACTGTAAGGTTCCTGAGACGGCACCGGCAGTTCACTGGGATCACTGTCTGCTCACTCCTATAACTCGAAAGGAAATTCTTCTTAGCTGCATTATCATGGACACCTTTTGGTATCCAGTGAAACCTATGTACCCTTTCTCAGAAAAATGCTTTCAGTGAGTAGAGCACTGGCCCTGGAGTCAGGAGGACCTGCATTCAAATCCGGCCTTAGACACTTGACACGTGCTATACTAGCTGTGTGACTTTGGGCAAGTCACTTTACCCCAATTGCCCTGCCTTCCTCCCTCCAAAAAAATAAAAATAAAAATGCTTTCATATGCATAAGATAAAACAGGTAAGATTACAGAGGGAACTGATTTGTTATAAAATTATTTCTATATATATACATGTATATATATATGTATACACGTATATATGTATACACACACACATACACACACACACACACACATATATATATATATATATATATATATATATATATATATATATATATATATATATATAAGTTCATAGGTCCCAGGTTAAGGACCTCTGGCTGAGAAGAGTGGGGTGGAATGAGAAGGCAGCTCCAGGAACTGCAAAGGTTGGTTTCTTGGCATATGACATAGAAACCTCCCATACAAGAGGTGAAGTGAAGAGGACCCTGGGCCAGGAGTCAGGAACACTGAGTTCAAATCAGACCTCAGATTCTCACCAACTGTGTGACCCTGGACAAGTCATTTAACTTGTTTGTCTCAGTTTCCTCATCTGTAAATTGGGATAATAATAGCACCTACTTACTTCTCATTGGGAGGATTGAATGAGATAATATTATAAAGAGCTTAGCACAGTGCCTGGCACATGGTAAGCATGCTCATGACTTTTTCTAGTATATCAGAAACATTATATTAATGGAATCATGACATTTTCAAGCTAGAAAGAAACAGTGATTATGTAGTCCGATACACTCAATTTACAGATGAGAATATTGAGGTCCAGAGCTGGAAAATGACTTGTATAGTCAGAGGAGGAGTAAAGATGGGACCAGAGCCCAAATTTCCTGACTTCTAGGCCAATGTTCTTTCCTCTGCCCACCATTTTTCCTTTCTGCCCCACAAAATGAGCGTGTAATACAGAAATATATGATCACTGAACTGATCTGACAGCTCTAAAATGGAAAGCCTAATTGATGACTCCAAACAGCCCAAAATAGACTCAGATCAGGAGTTTAAAAAATTCATTAAAAGCCAGTCACTGGCCAAATTTCTAGCTGGGTGAACTCATGAGCAAACGGCATGCCAAAGCCGTGCTTTAATGGTAGAGATGAACATTGATATTCTACCCCTGGAAACAGAAAGCATGGGAGAGTTCCTGGATGGGACAGAGATGATCTGGACACTAGAGTGCTAGCCTGGGCGCTGGTGACAAAGGCTTTGGAAGTCTCGGCCCTCCATAGAGTCAGAGAGATACATACCTGGGGGAGGAGAAGGAGCCTTCGATTTGGAGTTACAGGGTCCAGACTGGAATCTTCTCTGTGTGACCCTGGGAAAACTGCACTCAAGTTAATAAGCACTCAGGAAGTTTCTGCCGTAAGCTAGGCACTGGGTGTATAAACTCAGTATCTTACATTTTAATGGAGGAGGGGGTAGAGATGTGTACTTGGTTTACAATAATAATAATAATACATTATTAATGAATAATCTCTATACCAAAAATTTAATATTACAAAGTAATTGTAGAAAGAAAAGGGGGGAAGGATCTTAGGGAAGGATTCCCAGAGGAGATAGCAATTAATTGAGCACTGAAGGAAGAAAAGGAGGAAATTTGGAGCTCAGACGAAGATGAGGAAGAAATGAGTGTCAGACACAGGGGACAGATTGTGCAAATGAAGGGTGGCCAAAGATGGCAGGCACGTCACTTCTGGAGACTGCTAATACTTCTGTTTGGCAGACTATAGAGAAAGAGAAGAATGCTATATTAATTTTTTAAAAGTCCCTCCATTTGAGGGGGTCCAGTCTTTCTTGTAGTATACTCTACTCTAGAACCTACCCCTCCTCCTGGCTCCCACTACCTTCCTTTTCTGGAATCCTCTACCTCTATGCCCAGAGACTTTCATACTCCCAGTCACTTAGACCAAAGGTCTTTATTCAGACCCTACTATGTGCCAGGCAGGTCCTGTGCTAGCTCTTGGGAATACAAATACAAAGAATAATATACTCCCTACTTGCAAGGAACTTACAACTTATTGGAGGAAGCAACATATATACATGCGTGAGAATTTACAGAGTAAATGGAAAGAAGTTAGGAAAGGAGAATGCTGTTGACTTGGGAAATCAGGAAAAGCTTCCTGTAGAAAGCACTGCATCCTGAAGAGAAGGAACCTGTCAGTCAGTCTACAAGCATTTATTAAGTGCCTACTATATTCCAGGCATTGTGCCAAGCACTAGGGATCCAAAGAAAGGCAAAAGGCAGCCTCTGCTCTCAAGGACCTCACAGTCTAGTGGCGGAGGTGATGAGAGAACAATTCTAGGGGTGCAGGAAACCAGTGCAAAGCTTCATTGATGGGCAATTGGGAGAGGAACAGACGGAAGATCTGCTGAGCTGGATCAGAGAGTGCTGGGAGGAGTTGTGTCTAATAAGGCTGGAAGGCTAGGTTGGGGCCAGATTTTGAAGGGTCCAGAATCCCTCAAGGGACTTTATGTTTTCTTCCAGAGGCAATAAACTTCTATCTCCACCTAACTTAATTAGGTGTCTCCATGCCTAGGACATCGGATGTGAGAAACTGAATGGTTATGTCTAAAAGATACCAGTAATAATAGCAGCTAGCATTTTTGTAGCGCTTTAAGGTTTGCGAAGTGTTTTACAAATATCGTCTCATTTTATCTATATTACTACTCTGACAGATAGATGATATTATCTCCATTTTACAGATGAGGAAACTGAGGCAGACAAATATTAAGTGATGTGCCTAGGGTCCCTAGGTTAGTAAGTATCCGAGGTAAGATCTGAACTAATGTCTTTCTGACTCCCATCCTAAGCTCTATCCACTGTCTTACCCTCACACTACCTAGGCCCCTGGACCTCAGTAATTTCCCTCTTTCTCCAGGAGGTGAGCTTTGTAAACATGCTGAGCAGAACTAGCTTGGAGGAAGAGGGGAAGCATTGATAGCTCTCACTTTGTTGAGATCGGCTCCCCAGCCCCACTGTGGGAGTTAATTGTGGAGGAGACAAGACTGTAGCTGTCTCTCAGATAATTAGCAGAATGTTGAAGAGGCAGCTAGGTGAGTCAGTGAATAGAGCATGCATGGGCCTGGAGTCAGGAAGAGCTGATGTCAAATCTGGCCTCGGACACTAGCTCTGTGACCCTGCACTGAAGCCCTATTTGCCTCGGTTCCTCATCTGTAAGATGAGGACACACTGGAGAAGGAAATGGCCAATCACGCCAGTATCTTTACCAAGAAAACGTCAGCGTCCATGGGGTCACATAGAATTGGACACCACTAAACAACAACAGAGATATTTGAAGGTAAGGGTGCTGAGTCTGAGGAGCTCATGGAGTCATTGCTGCTCCCCCTCCCTTTCCTCCTCCTTTTTCTGTGACCACAAGACATCTACTGACCATTCTGGTTGTCTCCTTCCCAAAGCCTCTGTCTTTGCAGCTTTCATCACAGCACATTGGCTTTCCCTTAAGCTACATGCCTTCCCTGGGATGAGATAAAAACACTTCAAATAACAGCTTGGGGACCTGAGTCTTACTGACTTGTCTGACTCTTGTGAATTCCTCCAAATCTCTAACATGGACTGGCAGAAGGAGCTGTGATTTCACTGCTCTCAGGAATTCTCCATTCTCCAAGGACTCTCTAATGATGCATCAAATCAGTAACTATTCTATAAGGAATTGTCTTAGAAACTAGGGCACTGAGAGTTAGGTGACTGGCCCAGGGTCACACAGTCAGTGTATGTTAAGAGTCAAGATAAGAACCTAGGCCTTCCTAGCTCTAATCAACTCTCTTTCCACATCCATGCCTTATCACGCAATAAGGCTGGACAAGTAGGTTGTAGAAAGCCTTAATCACCAAGCTAAGGAGTCTGTATTTCCCTCCTAGATGTAAGAGGGCACCTCTAATGAAAGGTTCCTCCAGTGCTAGTCAGAAGAAGAGCCAGGTTTAGGAGGTTGGTGACAATCTGCTGAGGTTAGGGTCAGAGAGCAGAGTTCAAGCTGTCCAGTTTGACCTCCTGGAGATGGATCTCTGAGGCTTGTTGGGATGGGCTTATGGCTAGAATACAGCCTTATTTGAAAAGGCTAGC
>JAQQSZ010017912.1:0-10693 GCA_028646595.1 Phalanger gymnotis | reverse complement strand
TTCCTTCCTTCCTTCCTTCCTTCCTTCCTTCCTTCCTTCCTTCCTTCCTTCCTTCTTTCTTTCTTTCTTTCTTTCTTTCTTTCTTTCTTTCTTTCTTTCTTTCTTTCTTTCTTTCTTTCTTTCTTTCTTTCTTTCTTTCTTTCTCTCTCTCTCTCTCTCTCTCTTTCTCTCTTTCTCTCTTTCTTTTTGCTTTTTGGCAGGGCAATTGGGTTTAAGTGACTTGCCCAAGGTTACACAGGTAGTACATATGTCAAGTGTCTGAGGCCGGATTTGAAGTGTCTGAGGCCAGATTTGAACTCAGGTGCTCCTGACTCCAGAGCTGGTGCTCTACTCACTGTGCCCCCTAGCTGCCCAACCTTCATCATTTCTTAAAGCACGATGGTGTTCCACCACAGTCATATACAACTTGTCAGCTATTCCTCCAATGATGGGCATCTCGTCGATTTCCTATTCTCTGCCACCACAGGAACTGATATAAATATTTTTGTACAAATAGGTCCTTTCCCCTTTTCTTTGATCTCTTGGGGGTACAGACCTAGTAGTGGTACTGATAGGTCAAAGAGCATGCATAGCTTTATAGCCATTTGGACACAGTTCCAAATTGTTCTCCAGAATGGTTGGACTTGTTCACAACTCTATTAACAATGCATCAGTGTGCCTATTTTTCCATATCCCCTTCTGCTTTTGTCATTTACTTTTCCTGTCATGTTAGCCAATCTGATAAGTACAAGGGAGTACCTCAGAGTTGTTTTAATTTGTATTTCTCTAATCAATAGTGATTTAGAGCATTTTTCCATATGCCTATAGTTAACTTTGATTTCTTCTGAAAACTGCCTGTTCATATCCTTTGACCATTTACCAATTGGGGAACGGCTCTTATTTTTTTTTTTTTGTAAATTTGGCTCAATTTGCTCACTATTTAAGAAATAAATCCTCTACTAGAGAAATTTGCTGTAAAATGTTTTTTGGTATAATTTCATTGTCTATGATATGTTTTAACAAAATGTAGTTTCCTTGATCGTCTCTTTTAATTAGGTTTTGCTTTTGCTTTGTCTGAGATTATGATTGCTACCTCTGCCATTTTGACCTCAACTGAAGCATAATAAATTTTATTCCAGCCCCTTATTTTAACTCTATGTGTATCTTTCTGTTTCAAGTGTGTTTCTTGTAAACAACACATTTTTGGGTACTTGTTTCTAATTCATTCTGCTAGCTATTTACTTCCATTTTATGAGTGAGCTCATTCCATTTACATTCAAAATTATGATTACTGTGTATTTCCCTCTATCCTATTTTTTCTATTTATTCTCTCTCTCTTTTTTACCTTGCCCCTCCTTAAAAGTCTGATTTTTTTCTGACTACTGTCTCTCTTAATCCATCCTTCCTTTTTTCCTCTCCCTTTCTCTTATCCCCTTCCCCTTCTATTTCCCTCTTAAGTAAGATAGATTTCTATACCCAACTAAGTGTGCATAAGTATTCTTCCCTTTTTAAACCAGTTCTTATGAGGGTGAGATTCAAGCATTACCTAGCCCTCCCCCTCATTTCCCTTCCACTGTAAAAGCTCTTTCTTGTGCTTTCATATAAGATAATTTTCTTCATTCTTCCTCTCCCTTCCTTGTTCTCCCAGTGCACCCCTCTTTCTCATATTTTTTGGGATTATCTCAATATAATTGACTCACATTTATGCCCACTGTCTGGTAATGATAATGTTTTTAGGAGCTACATGTATCATTTTCCCATACAGGAATGCAAATGGTTTAACCATATTAAGTCCCTTATGATTTCTCTTTCATATTTCCCTTTTCATGTTTCTTTCTCTTGAGTCTTGTGTTTGAATGTCACATTTTCTATTCAGCTCTAGTGTTTTCATCAGGAATGCTTGAAAGCCTTCCGTTTCATTAAATATCAGTTTTAGCCCCTGAAGGATTATATTCAGTTTAGCTTGGTAGGGTATTCTTGGTTTCAATCCTACCTCCTTTGCCTTCCAGAATATCATATTCCAAGCACTCCACTCCATTAACATGGAAGCTGCTAAGTCTTTTGTGATTATGATCATGGCTCCACAGTATCTGAATTCTTCTCCTTGCCCTAGCAGCTCTGGAATTTGGAATATTTCTAGGAGTTTTCATTTTGGGATCTCTTACAGGAGGTGATTGGTCAATTCTTTCAATTTCTATTTTACTCTCTAGTTCTAGAATATCAGGGCAGTTTTCCTTGATAATTTCTTTAAATATTATGTTTAGGCTTTTTTTTTGGTTGTGGCTTTTAGGTAGTTCAATAATTCTCAAATTATTTCAGCTGATCTATTTTCCAGGTCATTTGCTTTTTAGATGAAGTAGTTCACATTTTCTTCTATTTTTCTTTCCTTTGCCTTTGTTTTATTATTTCTTGGTGTCTTATGGAATCATTAGCTTCCACTTGCCCAATTCTAATTTTTAAGGAATTATTTTCTTCAGTGAGATATTGTCCCTCTTTTCCCATTTGGCCAATTCTATTATTTAAGGTGTTATTTTCTTAGTACTTTTTTATGTGCCCTTTTACCAAGCTGCTAATTCTCTTTTTATAATTTTCTTGCATTACTCTCCCTTCTTTTCCCAATTTTGTCTCAAGTACTCTAATTTTTTTCTTTAATCCTTTCAAGAATTCTTGCCTTGTATCCAATCTGTATTTTTCTTTGAGGCATTGTTTGTAGTTGTTTTCATGTTGTTGTCTTCTGAATTTGTCTTTTTCTTCCTTGTCATCATAGTAGGTTTTTTTTTTGTCAGAGTCTTTTGTTGTTGTTGTTTGCTTATTTTTCAGGTTGATTTTTTGACTTTGAACTTTATGTTAAAGTTGGGCTCTAACCATCTAAGGCACTGTCCCAAACTTCATGCTTTTTTGTGCTGCTATTTTCAGAGCTAGATCTGGGGGTCTGCAAATTTTTGGTGCTTCCAAGGTGACGTTATCCTAGGAAAAGTCTGTGCTTTCCTGGTCTGCACTCTGGTCTCTACCCAGGAAAGATCCCTGCCTCTTGCAGCTACTTCTTGGCCCTGGAACCATGGCCAGGTCCCCTGTTCCCTTGCAGTCACAAGTACTAGAGCTTCTCTCTGCCCTGGAACTATGACCATGGTACCCGCTCTCTTCTGACCAATCACAAATGTTCCTCTCTGGAATTGTGACCAAGAACTGTGTGTGGGTAATGGAGTTTCCAAACAGTGTCCAGTCTTGCATATGGTGTCAGCTCAGGGTCCCCTGTAATCTCTTTCTGACCAGTTGTCCACCCCCTTCCCATCTCAGGACTGAGAGCTCCTAAAGCTGCTGCTGCTGTTGCAGCTGCCTCCAAAGCCTATTGCTGGTATTACCACAGTGTGTGTTCTAGGTTCATCTCTACCTCAGTGTCACAGTGTCTTTCCTGCTGACCTTCTAAGTTGTCTTAGGCTGGAAAAACATCTCACCTTGTCTTTTTGTTGGCTATGCTGGTCCAGAATTCAGTTTGATGTATTATCTTAAAGTTGTTTGGAGTAGAAGTTTGGGAGAGTTCAGCTGGGTTGTTGCTTCTACTCTGCCATCTTGGCTCCACCCATTCCACTAATTCATTTTCAATGTTATTCCCATCAAAGAAGATCTAAGCACTTTCCCTTAGAGAATGGCTGGCACCAGTTCTTGAAACCTTCCCTTAAAAATCACTATGCTCTGATTTCAGCCCAGACTTTTCAGGTTCAGCCTATTTTTTTAAAGAGGCAAACACACACACACACACACACACACACACACACACACATACACACACACATACACACACGCGCACACACACACACACAAACCCCTTTTCTATGGTGGGAGAAAAGAAAGGAAACATCTCCACCTTAGTTCTGGCTGCTGATTTCCCTGCCTTCCTTTGGTTTGTGCTATTTCGTTGGAGACTTTGGAGGTTCCTCATTACCTCTTCCTCTGTTCCTCTCTCACGTTGCCCGAACCCCAAACCAAACCACACTTAGACCTCAGTAGAGAGATTTCAGAAGACTGAGTTTATCTTTACAGCACTGGTTTAGAAGGCATGCATTTCAGCACAACATCAGGGATGGGTGGTTTTTTTTTATCATTGATAGTTTTGTTTCTAAGTAGAAACAAACAATCCCTCCCCCTCATTTCATCATTTACCTACCCAACTGATTCTTCCACAGAATAACTTTATTCCACAGACATTAAATATTTAAAAAACATGAAACTAGTCAATGTGTCCAATTCAACTTCACTGATCTCTCATATTTCTCTTTCCTTTCCTCTTCGTTCCCCTGAAGCCCTATTGCTGCCCTCTGTAGCAGCAGGCCTAGCTGTTGATTTATCAGGGCAGGCTGGCTCAGCAGTGCATGGAGATGGCTTTTAATTAACTCTCTTCATTCTTCCCAATCTTCAGGGAGCAGAAGCCCTTTAATGATTTTAATATTTTATCTGGATTTATATCCGCCTTATTTGTTGTTCTCTGTCTGCATTTATTCTTCTCAAGTCACTTTGAGATTGAAATATTTATCTCCCCCTCCTTTCTGGAGATTGAGGAGAGGGGTTCATGGCTTCCAAACAAGGTGACCAAGTCTCCCCAGTTTTTCATAGTCAGCTTTGACAAAGGAGTCCCTGGAGTTGTATCTGAGTTCAAATTTGAGTTCTGCTCTTCTTCCTGAGGGAGAAATCCTGTGTCAGGCTGATAGTTGGCTAAATGAGTTTCTGGACTTTTCATTTTAAACAAGTCATCTGAATTTTTAATAAGGGTAGAGGGCTTTCTGCCTCATTTATGCTGCCTCTGTTTGGGGGTACTTCATGGTCCTGAGAGCTGGGAATGCAGTCTTTGGTTAACAAGGTGTAATTTTAAGTATAAATATAGGTGCATTGTCTGTCCTCTGAGCTGAATTTTCCTTTCCCAGCTCTGCCCTACCTCCCACAGTGCAACAATGCTTCAGGATAATGGTTGGGGAGCAGCCCTGAGTGTGGTAGTGGTTCGTTTTTTGTTCCCTGAAGGGGCCTCTTATGGTCACCTTGTGCTTCTCTTGACTGTGGCTAGAAGCCGCTCATCACTGCTTGAAAGTATAGCTGGAGGTACAGGTTTGAAATGGGATTTGGGAAGACACTAATTCTTCTCTCTACCTGAGGCTGTCTTGCACTTCACAACCTCACCTCATAGTCTAACTTCATTTGGAAACAGGGAAAATTCCTTCCGTCTAACACAGGGCCCTCAGGACCTTTTTGCTTGCTCTCCCCTCCCCCAACAGACCTTTGACTGCTCATCCATCTGTTCCAAGGTCTGTTCCCTCCCTCGACAGCCCCAGAAAAGCCTGGAAGACAGAGCTGTCTCTTTCCTCTCTGCTTTACTTTGGGGTGGAGGGTCACTGGGAGGGGGTAGTTTTCATAACCAGCTTATCCATGAGATGCACTTTTGGCTCTTCTGTCTTGTGATGTGTCTTCAAGGTTACTGGTTGCTAAGCAACCACCAAGTAAAGTTTGAGTCTGGTCAGGGGAATCACTGAGAATTGCCCTGGGTGGCTTTTATTTACAATTGGGGCTTCAGTTTCCTCTTCTGGCCCTGGAAAGAGGACTTTGGTAAAGATCTCCTCTCATATCCCAATGTGAGGAGAAAAAGGTTTTCAAAGGCTTATTTCTGTGTCTTATATACTGTAGGTGGTCAGTGAATATCTTTTGATGATAATAATGAAGATGACAGGTTCCTCCTCTCCTTGTACCAATTCTGCTATCATCACCTTAGCTTTGTCAGTGTTCTGCTGTCTCAGTGGATTTGGCACCCTCTTCATCAGGATCCCCAGACATTCTGATGCCTTAATCGAGAGGATAGGCTGTACTTGGAAATCTGTTGTCTTGAAAATGGGCATCTGAGTACCTGGGCTGTTATTTAGGCTGGGAAACAAATATAAACATATATCACACACACACAAAACAACACAACACACACACACATACACACTTTCCCCATCTCACTTATTTTTAGACTCTTGATATTCAAGATATGTCTTAGTTTTACCCCTTTTTGAAGTCATTTGGAAAAGGAAATCTCAAGCACCTGAAAATCTTTCCTAAATTGGGATTCTTTATCTCTAGGAGCCAGGAATTTGCTAGGGTTCTTAGCCATTCTTAATTGTAGGATGCATGGCTAAGGAAAATGTCAAACATCACTTCTTAATCAATGTGTTCTTTGGCCTGTTGGCCCCTGTAGATAGAACACTGTCAGTGGACCTGGAGTCAGGAAGACTGAGTTCAAATGTGGCCCCAGATAACTGTCTAAGTGAGTTCATATTTGTAGAGTACCTTTTCATATGTAGATACCATGGATTGTAATTTCTCTAATCATTATCCCCCTCCAAAACCATTTTGTCTTGTGGAGACTTTACAGTATGCACCCTCCTGTAATGGCAGACTGTCAAAAAGAAGATGGAAACCTGAAGGGGAAACAGGCAACTGACCAGAGTTAACAGTTCAGATCCTGCTAAGCATTCTTTAGCTGGTTTTGAAGGTACATAAATGACTAGAGGGTACACAGAAGTTACAATCTTTGGTATTTTTTTTTTTACATCTATCAACTCAGAAAGGTAGCCTGAACCAGCAGCTGTTCTAAAACATAAAATTTCCCTCATCTACTGCCTGTAACCCTTTCATCATAAAGGGTGCAAAAGATTATGTCCAGCTCCCAATGTTAGTTTCCTTTCTGGGCAGCAATCCCAGTATAACAGATACTTATGCATATTCTGTCCTCATTTTCTCTAATTACACACACATCTCTGGGGGACAGGAAAGAGGTTTGGATCGTCCAATTTTAGGTCAGTTATACACAGTGTTGTTGGGATAAACACTGATCTGTAGTGCTCTGTGAAATGCAGAAAGTGCCCAGAGTTCGTTGGTTCAAAACACATCACTATACATCATTTTCCATTCTAGGAGTGATTAACAACACCCAATGTTTGTGGTTGGGGCTGTCTGTTGAATTCAGTAGTCTCTATAACATTCAGTCCTATACTCTGACTCTGACTGGGCTTCCACTACAATGGGGCTGCTTATTCAACCTTTCATTATATTATCTGATAACTGAGGAACAAAATAATATTGACTTCTCCCAGTTATGATTCTTTCTCTCTTTGTACCCAATCTGATACACTCAGGTTCCTAAGAGATACAGGAAGCTCCAGCTTCCAGTTTCACAATCCTTGTTATTGGACAGAATGTTCTCCTTGACTCCCTCCCTCTCATCCTACCTACGTGAACCGGGTTGGATTATGTAGAAGAAAATCTGAGGGTTCCCTTGAACTCTGTTAGGGGCTTAAAGCCAAAAATTTAGAGCAAGCCCTGAACAACCAGCTCTTTAGTTCTTCTTTGAGCCCTACCCTGGCCTCTTTAAATCTCCAAAGAAAAGACTTATTCCCTTGTCTCCCTTTCCTTTCTCTTGACCCAATTTGACCCTTCTAAGCTCTCTCTGGGATCAATCCAAAGCTCTATAACCTCTCACTAGAATAATTTGTTTGCTTCTCTAATCAATCAACATTTATTAAATTCCTACCATGTGCCAGAGACCATGTTGGGCTTGGGATGCTAAAACAAAAATGAATCAGTTCCTGACCTCAAGGAGTTTACATTCAGCCATGGAAGACAATATGTGCATATAGAAGTATATATACATATATATATATACATAAAGACCTAAGGTGATTTTTGGCAGGGAGGATCTTGGGATCTTGGGAGACCAGGAAAAATCTACTAAAATTCTCTACCTATGGTATACCATGGCTATTTTTAAATGAGGAATGGAGAGGGACAATATAGGCTACCTCAAACTATTTTGGGGTGAAGACATGTTTTCCTCTCCATAAAGAGTCTTCATTTATAATTTGGGTGAAGGGGAAGGGACATTTAATTTGATTGTATTATCATCTTCCATGCTTTCTTGGCCTCAATTCAACACACGTTTATTAAGGGTCAACTTTGTTCAAGGATGTCAAGACTAGTGTTTCCTACAACGATCTGAAATTCCAGTGAGGGTGACATTAGTAAACTGCTTGGTCACTAAGTAATTCATTGAGGAATTATGGTAGGGAAAGATGAGGCTCACTGGAGGTAGTCTAAATAAATAAGATTTTTCCTTCTGTTTGAAGACATGCCTTCTCCCTTCCAACCCCTTCCCCATTTCCATCACCTTTCTGTTAAATATTGCATTTGGGCAAAATAAAAACCTAAAGAGGGAGTATGTATACATATGTATTTTGATAAAGGGAATTAAAGTTCATATCTTTGTCATATCAATGACAAAGGCACTACCTTGAGAATATGGGGCTGCTCTAACATGTTGGCAAAGAAGGACAAGAGAGTTTTTGGAAGATTTTGGAATTCTATGCTCCACAGGCAAAGAACACAGAATCCGTTTTCTCCAAAGAGAATATTGTCCCATTGGCAAGATTTGGGGACATAGAGAAAGGATCTAGCTCATTTGGTTATCTACTTACTCATCCATCTATCCATTCTCTCCAACAGGAATACTAATGCCTAGAGAACTAGGTTTAGAGCACTGTCCTGGGAATTCATATCATATGATACCCTCTGGACCTAGCCACTTAGATGCCTGTTGGGCCACTATGTCCTAGAGAAACAGTGGTTAGGGCTCTAAATTTAGAGTGAGAAGATCTGGACTTTGGTCATTCCTCTGCCTGTGACCTGCTGTGTGAACTTAAGTAAAATAATCTTCCTAGGCTATAGATCTGACTCTGCTGCTACTTTCCTCATTATCCCTTGAGAGCTCTCCATTGTTTATAGGATAAAATGCAGACTCTTTTTTTTGTTTGTTTTTTGTTTTTTGCAGGGGGGAAGGCAGGGCAATTGAGGTTAAGTGAAAATGCAGACTCTTTAGGTTGGCAATTAAGGCCCTCCAGAGACTGGTTCCCACTTACCTTCATAGCTTTATTCCAAATAACTTTCCCTTTTGAGCTACATATTCTAACCAAATTAGACCACTGACTATTCCCAAACTATTTCCTGCCTACCTCTGTGCATTTTCATACATTATTCCCCAGGCCTGGAATTCACTCTCTTGATCTCTTTCCTTCCAGAATCCTTACCTATCTTTCTTCAAGACTTAGATCACTTTTTCTGTCCCTGGATGTTAGTGTCCTTTCTCTCTCCAATTTTCCTTGAACTATATTTATTATTATACATGTTATATACCACAGTTAGATGCATCATTCTGAGCAGAACTGGCCACTTGCTAACTGTATCCTACATATGACAGTCCTCCCACTTTTGTACATTTGTTTGGGTTATCTCCCATTCCTGGAATGCTCTCCCTCTTCATCTACAACTCATTGAATCCCTAGCACCCTTCAAAGCATAACTCAGGTAAAATCTTCTATAAGAGCCCTTTCCTGACTCCCCCAGCTACTAGTACACCCCTCCCAGCACCTGAACTCTGTGTATGTTTCTTTGTTTACTTATTTGTGCATATGTTGTTTCAACCCACTAGCATCTAAATTCCTTGACGGCAGGAGCCATTTTGTTTTTGCCTTGGAATGTACAGTGCCTTGCACAGTGCCTAGCTCTGATAGGAATTCAATCAGTACTTGTTGAATTGAATAGAATAGAACTGAATGCATGCTTTTTGAGGGTAGGAACAATTTCACACCCACATAGGCTTAGCACCTAGTAGATTGGGGTTTGGGCCTGGGGTTTAGCACCTAGTAAGACTCAATCAAAGACATCCAACTTAATTGATATTACATACCTGGCACATAGGAGGTCTCTAATGAGTGTTCATTGAATTAAATCGCACTTAGGCTAGTCATATAAATGCTTTGAGATCGTTTTTCTGTCTACAAAATGGGAAAAATTATACTAGTTACTTTCATCTCTCATCAGACTTCAAAGATAAATGTGAAAATACAGAGAAGATGCTTTGACCTCCTTAGAAGAAAGATGCTTTGTAAATCTACACAGCCTGATTATTACAGAATCCTAGAACAATAGTGCTAGAGGAGACCTTGAAAGGGATAGAGATAGAATGCCTTTCCTCCAGAAGCTCAGAATATCACATGCCATTTAATTAATCCTGACAACATCCTTGTGAGGGACAAAGAGAATAGGCAACATTGCTATTGTTCCTCAGATGAAGCAACTGAGCACACAGGTGAATTGATTTGTGTGAATCAGGAATTGGACTCCTGGTTCAGGCCTTCCTTTGTTGTGACCTCTTATGATTGTGTCCTTATCCATTGTGAAGGACAAGGTGAGTATCTGACCAGATATAGGAGGTAGTAGTTCTACTGCTTGTGTTAGTTTTGCTGTTAAGTCACCTGAAAAATTAGATTTGAAAGGCCTTCACAGAATAGTGAGCTATAGGGGGGAAGTTGGTCTTTCCTGTTAGCCCAACAAGAATACAGCCCCCTGGGGGGGGCAGAGCCAAGATGGTGGCTGGAAAGCAGGGACTAGAGTGAGCTCCCCACCAAGTCCCTCCAAACACCTATAAAAATGGCTCTGAACCAATTCTAGAACTGCAGAACCCACAGGGTAGCAGAGGGAAGCAGGCCTTTAGCCCAGGATAGTCTCTGGGTAAGGTCTATCCCGCATGGAGCTGGGAGCAGAGGGGAGCTGAGCAGAGCAGAGCAGAGCCCAGCATGGGCGGCGTGCACCAACCAGACCATGAGCCAGACGGAGCACGCCCTAGCCCCCTGAATCA
>JAQQSZ010017911.1:0-10693 GCA_028646595.1 Phalanger gymnotis | reverse complement strand
CAGGCCCACCTGGTGGGAGGAATTAAGTGGCTGATCAGAGCAGGAGTGAAGAGCCTGCTGAAGATTTAAGCCCAGTCCTGGTAGGGGGTTCTTGGGGAAGGAGGAGTGCTGGTGAGGCAGCGCATCTGCCCAAGGGTGGAACAAGAAAAGCTGGGCAGTTTTGAAAACAATGAGTAGCATTTATTATATAGATTTTTCTTGAAATGGAATTTTTTAATATTGAATCATCTCTTATGGTCTGCTATGTATATTGCAAATATTTTTTTATTTTTTATTTTGTATTTAAATTTAAAATAAAATAAATACCAAAAAAGGAATTTTTCATTTGCCAGGGAACACAAATGAATCCATATAAGGCCAGCAGAACTCAACTCCCTGCAATTGTATGAGTGTCTGATGCTAGCTGGTTTGTTTCAAATTATGGATAAAGTAAATCATTTGTTCAGTGTAAATGTGAAAGCATAAACAGGCATTGAAGCCCCGTGTGCCAAAAAAGCCCAACCACTGGGCCCCAGGATAATTGCCCCTGGCTTCTTCAAAGAGCAGGGAGCAAGATGGGGGTCTCACACCTTTTCCACTGGAAATCCAAATCAAGTTACCCACTCTAACTTTGGTGGAATATATTCCCTGTAGAGGCAAAATTCAGTGTATAGCAAGGCAGCCAGAGCTAGTTCTAATCACTCGTTGCCGTGGTGACTGGTCGTTGCCAAGGATATCTCGAATTTTGATTTTCTGGCATTCAGGCTACCTCCTTATCAGGCCTCCATTATGATCTCTGGGCCAGGAGAAGGGGAGGACTTCTTCCCAGCTTTTTCCTGGATTGCCAGATGAAAGCAGATCTAAATCACTAGGGGTTTCAAAATATTAGGAGATACCCACAAGTTCATACGTATGTACACACAGGCATATCTATTGTATATACTGAGACACAGAGAAAAAATGAAGGCAGTCATATAGGTGAGGAGACAGAGCCAGAAAAAGAGAAATACAGATGTAAACTATAGAACAGGGTGCACAAGGAGACATGTAAAGCAAACAGCTGTTGCTATGAGACATGCATTAGGGAACGGGAGAAACATCACCCCAGGCACTCTGGTGACCTCAATGATCTTTTCCTAGCCAGGAGAGAAGAAACTGAGGCCCAACAAGATTAAGTTCTTGCCCAGGATCACACAGGTAATTAGCATCAGAGGCAGCCTTTGAATCCAGGTCCTCTGACTCCATAGCAGCCAGAGCTCTTTGCAGAATACAATTCTGCCTCCTAGAACAGTTTTTGTCATCAAACGATGCTTTCCCCAGGGAACAGTACAATTTGGCTTCTAATTCTCCACAAAAAAGGGTATAATATTTCACCCTTGCATGTGAGCAATCAGGCTAATAACATAACAAATATACCTTTAATTTTACTGTTGAAAAATGCAAAGTATTTGTTCTTGATCCCAGTGCCTGTCATATACACAGTTGGCAACTAATAAATGCATGTTTGCTTGGCTGCATGTGTAAAAGTCAAGAGAATGCTTCTTCCTTTTCCAGTGGTCTTGCCTGTCTCCCAGGGTCTATCCTTAGGTTAAGTTCTCTGATCCACCAAAGAGAAAGCAGTGGGGCTCAGCAGAATCCACCTTTCTCCCTCTGTAGTGGTCTTCTCACTTTAGACCAGTCTGGGATGAGTGAGTCTGAGGAAATTTCATACCTTCCTTGAATGGGTTTCTTCCATATATGAAATAAGTTCCTCTGAACTGTACTTGATCATCTTCCTGGTCCTTGGAGGTCTTAGTCTGCATAAGGTAACTGTTTGCTGCCTGCATGGAACTCCTGGTTAATAGAGGGAAAGGTGTGCCTTGAATGTGCCGGATGTGGTAGTACATACAGAGAAACACTGAAATACATAGGCTCACATTTACACGCACTCCCACACACACTAATGCACCTCTGGTACAATAATTTCATACACACACACACACACACACACACACACACACACACACAAAATCTCTATAAATCTGTAACCATGATGAGGAGACAAAAGGGAATCTCAAGAATTTCTTCAGAAAGATATGATCGAATTGGGAATTGGAAAGGTTAGGCAGACCTTTGTAAAGGCAGACCTTTAAAGACAAATGTTAACACATATTTAAAAAAAAATATTGAGTTCCATATTTTCTCCCTCTCTCCCTCTCTCTCCTCCTCCCTTAGATGGTAAGCAATTTTAGATAGGTAGTATATGTGTAATCATGTAAAGCATATTCCCATATTAGTCATATTGTGGGAAAAGAAAAAGACTTTTAAAAAGACATGAAAGAAGATAACATCAAAATAGAATGCTTCAATGTGTATTCAGACTCCATCAGTTCTTTCTCTTGGTGTGAATAGCACTTTTCCTCAATGATTGTTTTGCAATTACTTAGAACATTGTGTTGCTGAGAAGAGATACATCATTCATCACTGATTATCCTACAATGTTGCTATTACCATGTACCGTATTCTCTTGGCTCTTCTTACTTCACTTTGCATCAGTTCATGTAAATCTTTTCAACATCCTTGTCATTTCTTATAGCACAATAGTATTCCATTACATTCATATATCCCAACTTGTTCAGCTGTTCCCCAACTGATTGGCATCCCCTCAATTTCCAGTTCTGTGCTGCATAAAACATGCTGCTATATATACAAGACACAGTAGTCAATGATTATAACAATTTATTCAGTGGTAGTATTCAGCCAGTTCACACCGGTTTGGTAGAACCTATACCTAATTTTAGGTTGAGTTTGGTGAACAGGTTTTTAGGGAGGGCAGGGCCTCAAACTGGTTGTTAGTGGGGGCGGGGCCTGTGCCAGCCACTTCAGCAGCGTGGGGGTAGGGGGGACACTTTGTATTGGTTTTGTGGAGAACCATTGTTAATTCATTTGAATCTCACCACTGAATCTACTGTTTGATAAACTCAAAGACCCCAGCTTGTGGGATATACTATTTCTCAAAAACTGATGGGAAAACTGGAAAATAATATGGCAGAAACTAGGCATAGATCAATGTCTGACACCATATACCAAAATAAAGTCAAAATAGGTACATGATTTAGATATAAAGGCTGATACACTATAAGCAAAATAGGAAATCAAGGAATAGTTTACCTGTCAGATCCCTAGAGAAGGGAAGAATTTTTGGCAAAAAAGAGGTAAGACATTATAAAATGCAAAATGGATGACTGATTACATTAAATTGAAAGGTTTTTGCACAAACAAAGCCAATAAAAAAATTAGGAGGGAAGAAGAAAACTAGGAAAGATTTTTTACAGCTAGTGTCTCTGATAAAGGCCTTATGTCTAACATATATAGAGAACTGAATCAAATTTACAAGAATACAAACCATTTCCCAATTGATACACCATCAAAGCATATGAACAGGCAGTTTTCAGAGGAATAAATTAAAGCTATGTACGGTCATATAAAAAACCATTCTAAATCACTATCGAGATGATGCAAATAAAAGCAATTCTGAGGTACCACATTATACCTATCAGATTGGCTAACACAACAAAACAGGAAAATGATAAATGTTAGAGAAGATGTGGAAAAGTTAGAATGCTAATTCATTCTTGGTGGAGCTGTGAGCTGATCCAACCATTCTGGAAAACAATTTGGAACCCCCAAAGGGCTATAAAAATGGACATACCCTTTGACACAGTGATACCACTTCTAGGTCTGTATCCCAAAGAGATCAAAAAAATGGGAAAGGGATCCATGTGTACAAAAATATTTATAGAGGCTCTTTTTGTGGTGGCCAAGAACTGGAAATCGAGGGGCTTCCCATCAATTGGGGAATGGCTGAACAAGTTGTGGTATAAGAATGTAATGGAATACTAATGTGTTATAAGAAATGATGAACAAATGGGCTTCAGAAAAACCTGGAAAGACTTATATGAAATGATGCTGAGAGAAGTGAACAGAACTAGGAGAACATTGTACACAGTCACACAGGCATATCTATTGTATATACTGAGACACAGAGAGCAAAATGAAGGCAGTCATAGAGGTGAGGAGACAGAGCCAGAAAATGAGAAATACAGATGTAAACTACAGAACAGTACGCACAAGGAGACATGTAAATCAAGCAACTGTTTCCATGAGACATGCATCAGGGAAGGGAACAAACATCACCCCAGGCACTCTGGTGACCTCACTGATCTTTTCCTAGCCAGGAGAGAAGAAACTGAGGCTCAACAATGTTAAGTTGTTGCCCAGGATCACACAGGCACTGAGCATCAGAAGCAGCCTTTGAATCCAGGTCCTCTGACTCTGTAACAGCCAGAGTTCTTTCCAGAATAAAATTCTGCCTCCCAGAGCAGCTTTTGCCACCCAACCATGGCTGCCCCAGAGGATGTCAGAATTTGTTTTAATTTTCTACAAAGAAAAGGGAAACGACCTTAAGCTTGCATGTGAGCAGTCAGGCTAATAACATAACAAACATAGGACAAACTTAAATTTTACCTGGTGAAAAATACAAAGTACAAAGCATTTGTTCTTGATTACAGTGCATGGCATATACACAGTAGTCACTTAATAAACACTTGTTTGATTGGCTGTGTCTGTAAAAGTCAAGACAACTCTGCTTCCCTCTCCAGTTGTCTTCTCTGTCTACCTAGGGTCTATCCTTAAGTCGAGGTCTCCAATCCACCATAGAGAAAGCCCATGGCTTCAGCAGAACCCACCAACCTCCTATTACAGTCCATCTTCTGCATTATTACTCTCTTTAGGTCTCTATGTTGGCATGATGGTGCTTGGGAATGGTTCACTGATGGGATTCTAGCCCCAGAAGTCAATTTCGACAAGCTTCCACCTGGGAGCTGGGGTTGTCTTCTGTTGAATGCTGTCTTTTCTCTTCAAAGCGTCAATCCATCCCTAGGCTTTTCATCAGGAATGCATGGAAGTCTCCCATTTCAATAAAAATCCATTTTTCCCCTGTAAGCTTACACTATTTAACTGGATAAATTATTTTCTTTCCATTTGGGAATATCATATTTCAAGCTCTCAGGTCCTTCAGGGGAATGCTTGAAAATCCTATGTATTCCTGACTGTGGCTCTTTGGTACTTGAATCCTTTCTTTTCAGGCTGCTGGGTACACTTTTTCTCTCACTTGTAAACTTGAGGTTTTAGCTGTAATGTTGCTGAGAGTTTTCATTTGTGGGGTCCTTTCATTTGGAGGGGAAAGACACATAGATTCTTTCCATCTCCTCTTTGTTTTCTGGTTTTAAGAGATTTAGAAAGTTTTCTTATTTGAGTTCTTGAAATATTATATCTAGGCTCTTTAGTATGGCACAGCTTTCAGGGTGTCCAATAATTCTTAAATTTTCACTCAATCTTTTTCCTATGTCACTTTTTTTCTAATATAAGCCATCAATTCTTTCTTTTTAAAAGAATGTTTAAATTATTTTGTGTGTGTAAGTTATATCACCTTAGTTATCCTACAAATTCCTTCCCTTCCTCTCTCAGAGAGCCATTTGATATGACCAATAATATTTTGTAAAGAGAAAAATTAATTCGGCAAAACTGACTGATGCATTGAAAATATCTGAAAAATGCACAATCTGTAACACCTTATCACCACAAAGGGGTAGGTTGGAATTGTGTTCTTATATGTCTTCATTTGAATCATGCTTGATCTTTATGATTTTCTTACATTTATTTTGAACTTTGGTGTTCTGTTTCCATATCCATTGTTGTTATTGTGTGTTGTTTTCTTGAATCTGCTTACATCACTCTGCATCAGCACATATAGATCTTTCCATGCTCCTCTATATTCATCAGGCACATCACTTCTCATAGTATAGCAATATTCCATTACATTCATGTAGCATAAATTATTGGGCCATTCTCCATTAGCGATAGACATCTATTTGTTTCCACTTGTTAGCTAACACCAAATGTTCTTGCTACAAATATTTTAGAGAATACAGCGGCCTTCTTATGTTTACTTCCTTGGGGTGTAAGGTCAGTAATGGAGTCTCTGATTTAAAGGGTATGGACATTTTGGTTGCTTTATTGCACAATTCCAAATTGCTTTGTGAAATGGTTGTACAATTTCACAGCTCCACCAAAAATATACTCATGTGCCTATCTTTTAGCAACGCCTCCAGTATCAACTTTTGCCACTTTTCCCAATTTAAAGGTGTAGGGTGAAACCTCAGCATTGTTTTCATTTGTACATGAGAATTATGAGAGCAGAAGGTATGGCCTGCATTGTAAAAATAATGAGGAGAATTGATAAACTGAAATCTACACAGGAGTGAATGACAGTCTAGAAGAAGAGAAATAAAACCGAAGAACATATAAAGAAAATATGGTCACTGCACAGGAAACATATCTAGAAGACAGGATGCATAAAGACAACATAAGGATAAGAGGTTTCCCAGAGGAAAAGAATAGGACCAAAAACCTTAGCTCTCTAATGCAGGAAATTATACAAGAGAACTGCCCAGACTTTGGGGAGATAGAAAATGAAACATCAGATTTTAAAAATGTGTAGATCACCTGTAGAAAGAACCAGCACCAAGGGTGCAATTTCCAAGCTTCATGGTGTTTGGATTTAGTAAGTCAGTTGAAAAACATGAAATTCAACAAGCAATGGACAGATGCTGGCCATACCCTGCCTATCAGTGAATCAATGATATTAACAGGACTGCAAATGGGATAGTGAATGAAAATGGGATAAAGAGGGGTGTGTGTCATGAGTGGGTCAATTTGAGAATTAGCAAAGAGGGCAAGTTGGCCCTTGTAGTCTCAGGAAGTGAAGAGTCTTCAGGGGAGTGGGCGAGGAGGAGGGAAGGATTTAAAAAGGGAAAGAAGAAGGAGGTAGGCCATGTTTTGGTAGTTGGAGGGGAAAATCTACTGGACTAACTGAGAGGGGCAAAGTTGGGAAAGAAGTAACCAGAAAAAAGGAAAGCAAAAAAGAAACTAATAAACAAAACCCCAAAGAGAAAAATCAGGGGGGAGGAGAAAAGAGAAGCTGGGAATACAGCCATATGAAAAATGAAGCACTAACGTAACTGAATGAACATAGTACTGAATTTATAACCAAAGAAGGGAAAAATCATAACATTGAAAAGCCCAAATAGTATAAATTAAAAAAAATTGTTAAGCACCATCTTTGTGCTAGGCACTGCGCTCATTGCAACAGGTACAGAAAGAGGCAAAAGACAGTCCCTACCCTCAAGGAGCTTTCATGCTAATAGAAGATACTATAGTTTAATGGGGGAATCTTATGGTTTTTTTCTTCTTTTTAAATTAACTGATTTATTGTTAGTTTTCAACATTCACTTCCACAAGATTTTGGGTTTTAAATTTTCTCCTCTTCCCTTCCTTCTCCCCTCCCCAGGAGGGAATGCAATTTGATATAGATTCTACACATTCATAATGAACATATTTTCACATTAGTTATGCTGTAAAGAATTAGAACCAATGGGAGGAACTACAAGAAAAACAAAACAACAAAAAGCAGAGAGCAAATAGTATGTTTTGATGTGCATTCATACTCCAAAGTTCTTTCTCTTGATGTGGATAGCATTTTCCATCATAAGTCTTTTGGAGTTGTCTTAGATCCTTGTAATTCTGAGTAGAGCTAAGTCTATCAAAGTTAGTCATCAACCAATGTGGCTGTTAAAGTGTACAATGATTTCCTGTTTCTGCTCGCTTTATACAGCATCAGTTCATATAAGACTTTCCGGGTTTTTCTGAAGTCCAACTTCTCATCAACTCTTATGGAACAATAGTATTCTATTACATTCATGTACCACAACTTGTTCAGCCATTCCCCAGTTGATGGGCATCACCTCAATGTCCAATTCTTGGATACCACAAAAAGAGCTGCTGTTAATATTTCTGTACATGTGGGTCCTTTTCACATTTATGTGATCTCTTTAGGATACAGACCTAGAAGTTGTATTCCTGGATCAGTTTTATAACTCTTTGGGCATCATTCCAAATTTCTCTCCAGAATGGTTGGATCAGTTCACAACTCGACCAACAATGGAGTAGTGTTCCAATTTTCCCATATCTTCTCCAACATTCATAATTTTCCTGTTTTGTCATGTGTGTCAAGTTACCTAGCATTTTGTAAAGCATCCTAGCACACCCAGGATGGCCTGCTAGCATAGGATCTTTGATCTACTTTTATAAAAGAAAGACATCTCCAAAGGGGTTAACGACCCTGCTTTAATTAAACAATGTAGACTTTATTCTATCTAACTTTCTTACCAGGGTTGCTAGGCACCAATTCCTCTAGCATTCCCTTTTTGCAAAGGCTGACAAGAAGTGGGGGTAACTCCCCCTACGTCTTGATGGGCTCAATCAAGACAGGCACAACTTGTGCATCCCCTAAATCCCCTCAAGCCTCAGTGGGAGCTGGTTGAGGCACACACAGATTCCCTCCCAAGCTTCGATGGGAGCCAATCAAGGAAAACACAGCATCCTAGCTTGTACATTCCAACCCTAAAGGTTCCCCACTCACTGACCAGTGTCCACCTGCTTTATACTTACACTCCACCCCTCCCGGGTCCTGACTTTTACCATGTAAACAGGTGACATCTGGCCTTTACAATCTACCACAGTCATTATGGAGATGTTTTGAACCACAGAGCACATATTCAACACCTGGGAACAAGATATTGCTATGGCAATGGATCCTGGAAAATCAAACTCCTTATGCTTATATCACATTAGCCAATCTAATAGGTGTGAGGTGATGCCTCAGAGTTGTTTTAATTTGCATTTCTCTAATCAATAGTGATTTAGAGCATTTTTAATATGACTATAGATAGCGTCAATTTCTTCATCTGAAAACTGCCTGTTCATAACTTTTGGCCATTTATCAACTGGGGAATGACATGCTAAAAATCATTTCAGCACCAAAGATGATATAAATCTCCTGTGGGCATCCTATCATAGAAAGAACTGAATCTGATTATACTCTCATATGCATCAGAGAGGGCCTAAAGAGACATGGTAGCACTACTTTCCTTTGGTTCTTAGGAACATATTCTAACAGAGTCTGAAGGGAATGTATCATCTCTTTATCAATGAGCTCCAGTTATCTGAGGATTTCCATAAGCATCAGGTATTGTCATCAAAGAGCAAAATGACAGACTGTCTATAAAACTTGGTTCTTGGGTGATCACTTCCCAGAAAAGTTCCTTCATTCTTTTTTTAAGTTCCTTCTTTCTACAGCTACTATAGTAAGGAAACAGAATAATGAAACACCTGAGGCCAATTGCCCTTTGCTGCCAAGTGACCGTCTCAAAACACCACAGTGTTTTGAAAGTGTATCTGCTATGCTGAGAAAAGAGCTGATGTGAATTTCAACAGAGTTCCAAGATCTGTCAGGGAACAGAAGAAGGAAAATGTTTGAGAACTTTGTCAGTGTGAAAGAATTTCAATAATTAACCAAAACTTTTTAGGCTCCAAAAATTTGCAAAAGCACTGAGTAGATGATGGACAAAATAAATCTCAGTTATCAGTTCTTTGTTCATTGACTTTTAAGTCAGTGCTCTCCAGAAGAAACCCATTTGTTGAGTTCTTCCTGTCTGTCCAGCACAGGGCTAGACTCTGTGAAGAGGGGAAGATAGATAATGAGACAGAGGAAGGGTGAGGATTAAGGGAACAGCACTCCCTTGAAAGTGTTTTCTCAACTTGGCTCCCAAAACTAAATGGACTTGTTTTTATCTTCTTCCCATTTCCCCTCATCTTGGAGTCACCAAATTAGACATCACTTTTTGATAACAACACTCCTTATCTGGACACAGAAAGAAGAAGTGGAGATTGGTAACTGGGCCATTTTGCGGTATAATGTAAAGAGCTTGGATTTGGAGTCAAAGAGGCTCAGACTCAAATCCCACCTGTCACTGATGACCTGTGTATCCCTGAGCAAGTCACATAAGGCCTCTGAGTTTCAGTTCTCAGATTAGTAAATTGAGAAGGTTTCGTTACATGGACTCTTAGATCCCTGTTAGTAGTAGATTGATATCCCTGTATGTGATTTCAATTAAGTCACTTCTCTCTGGGCTTCAATTTCCTTATCTGTCAATTGAGTAGTTTGGATAGATAACCTCTGATATCCTGTGCAGTTCTTGACCTAAAGTCTTGTCTAAGACCTTGAGCAAATAAAATCTATAAAATGAGGGGATTGTATTAGATGGTCTCGGAGGTCACTCCCATCTCTAGATCTAGGTAGGATCCTGTGATCCTTTGGAACCATTGAAGGCCTTAAAGGAATGACTGGGCAGAGAGTGACCTAAGGCTGAAGATATACATTATACATTTGAGAACATTGGTAGTGCCTGAAAGGAGAAATATGACTTTGTTCAGAATGGAGTGTATCAGTTAAATAGGGTTGGAGAACATGGTTAAGTGGCAATGAGGCAAATGTCCATGACATCACCTAAAGTCAGAAATCACTGAGAGACTGAACAATAATGAGACCTTGGGTTCTGGGCAAATATTCAAACAAATGCCTGACTTCACACTGGTTAATTTTCAGTCAAACTTGACATTTATTTCATAAATTTCATTCAAAACAAATATAGACATATTTGTATTCACTTTCTCAAAAGGGCAACATTAAGATTTTGGTTTTTTTGTTTTTTTAATTTTTTTTAATATGTTTAGTTTTCAGCATTGATTTTCACATGCGTTTGAATTACAGATT
>JAQQSZ010017910.1:0-10694 GCA_028646595.1 Phalanger gymnotis | reverse complement strand
CCATGGCCTGAGACCAGTTCATGTTTTTCTTGGAGGTTTTTGTTGTATGCTCTATGACTGTTGACTTCTTCTGTCTGTATGTTTTGGTCTTCTTTGTCACCAAAGAAGGACTCCAGAGTCTGAGACTGAATCTGGGTGTGTTTTCGATGTTCCCATGGCCATGTTCCCAGCCAACTTACTTGATCCTTGAATTTTTCAGCGGGGTATGACTGGTTGTAGACTAAAGAGTTCTATGTTCCACGCTTGGGCAGATGTGCTGTCTCACCAGCACTTCTCCTTCCCCAAGAACACCCTACCCAGACTGGGCTTAGATATTCAGCAGGCTCTTCACTCCTGCTCTGATCCACCACTTAATTCCTCCCACCAAGTGGGCCTGGGGCCAGAAGCAACTGCAGCTGTAGTTCTGTAGCTGCCCCACCTCCGCTGCCCCAGGGGCGGTGGCCAAAGAACCACAAACTTTTTCCCTGCAGCTTTTCCCACTAACCTTCTTTGTTGTCTTTGCTGTTTGTGGGTTGAGAGGCCTGGAAACTGCTGCAGCTCACTGATTCAGGGCGCTAAGGCACGCTCTGCCTAGCTGCCAGTCACATTGGTCTGCACCGCCCACGCTGGGCTCTGCTCCACTCAGCTCCCAGCTCTGTGTGGGACAGACCTTACCTAGAGACCATCCAGGCTGTCCTGGGCTGGAGCCCCGCTTCCCTCTGCCACTTTGTGGGTTCTGCAGTTCTAGAATTGGTTCAGAGCCATTTTCTATAGGGTTTTGGAGGAACTTGGTGGGGAGCTCACTCCAGTCCCTGCTTTCCAGCCGCCATCTTGGCTCCGCCCCCTCTTATACTTTGTTTTATGATACCTTTCCATACTCCAACAGTATCTGCCTTCTCTACCTATACCCTCTTTAGAGCACTTGTAGAGAAAGTCATGTAATAATCAAACCCTGAAATTCAATGGTAAATTAATCCAATCACTAAATCATCAAGCATTTATTAAGCACCTGCCATGATCCAGGCACAGAGCTATACAGTGCAGAAATAAGGAAAAAATAAAACAGTTTTTGCTCTCCAAGAGCTTACTTTCCATTGAGGAAGATGTTAATAGATACAAAATATAAATAAAATAAGTTCAAAATAATTTGGAGATAGAGGGTAAACACTAACCCACAAACAAAAACCAAACAACTAGAACAAAAACTATTGAACTTGAATTGTTAGCAAAATAGGAAAGTACTTCAGCAAAAATTAAATTTAGACCACCATCTAAGATACCATAAACCATAATTGGTTTGCAATTAGACATATTTTTGAAATATAAATGGTCAAATCAAAAAATTAATAGGGGAAAAAGGAAAAGAGGTACCTTTACAATCTAAGTTTAAGGGAGAAAGTCTTACCAAGTAAGGAATAGAGTTGATCATAAATGATACCATAGGCAATTTCAATTCCATAAAATTAAAAAGTTTGGCACAAACAAAATCAATGCAAGTAGGATAAGAAGGGAAACTATTCATTGGGAGGGAACTATTTATATCAAATATGCTGCACAAAAGTCTAGGGTTCAATATATATGAGAAATTGGTGCAGATATATAGACCAAGAGGAATTTTCCATTTAATAAGTGGCCAAAAGACATGAACAAAGTTCAACAGCAGAAATGAAAGTAAACATCCACAAGAGAAAATGCTACAAATCACTAATGGCAAGAGAAATGCAAACAATTCTCAGGTTTTTGCTTCACACTTATCAACTTGGCAAAGATGATTTAAAAACTGAAATAGTCGATGTGAGAGAAGTTTTGGAGTGATGTGCACATTAATATGCTGTTGATAGAGGTACGAATTGGCAGTACTGTTCTGGAAAGCAATTTGGAACGATGAGAGAAAAGCCATTAAAACTGTTTATACCCTTTGCTCCAGAGATGTCATTAATAGGCATATACCCCAAGGATGTCAATAACAGAAAGAAAGTTTCACATATATGTAACAAAATACTTATAGCAGCACTCATCATGCTAGGGGGGAAAACTGAAACAAAATGTGCTCAATTGACTGGGGAATGACTTAGCAAACTTACGTGAAAGTAGTAGAATATGTGGGGAGATGGTGAGATAGTTTCTTGTACAAAAGATAGCATCAAAGCAAAGAGGTTTTCCTGCTTGCTAATATGCATAATGAAAGAAAGAAGATGGCCTAAGTAAGTGTAAAACAGAACCTTACTTTCTTAGCTGACCTTCTTTTTGGTTCGAATTCATCAGTATATTAAGTCTAAAAGGATCCTGGAAATGGCTAATCCTAAGGAAGGCAGTTGTTGAAAACACAGAGATGGAATCCATACCGAGACACAGGAATCAAAGAGAAAAGACAGAATCTTAGTGGCAGTAGGAGGGGTTAGGATTTGAGAGCTATCTAAAGGGGTGGCTCTCTCCCTGGGTTTTATTAGCTCAGTATAGTAGGTGGCTATGACTAAAGAGATGCCAGCTGAACTTCTTCAGGGACAAGTTTTAGCCATAATACCCTAGCAGACTTTGGAGAAGCTGGCCTGCAGGTAGCCCAGAAGAAATGAAACACCAAATATAATAGCAGGGAACATTTTCCCACACAGCTGCATTCCTTTGGATTTCTTCATTATGCCCTCAGGGACTTCATCATCCTATATGACTGCATTCGTTTTCACTTTGACTATTATAAATTCCCAAATTAACTACAAAAGACCTATAAAGGAAGATGCTATCTGCTTCCAGAGAAAAGCTGAAAAATAGAAGTATGTACAGAATAGTTTTACATATATGTATACATACTTATGTATAATGGTAATCATCTCTATGATGGTGGGGCAGAGAGGGAGGGAAGAAAAGAAAAACAGTTACATGATAACTATTACATATTTAAAACGAATAGCAAGGTGTACATAAGAGATTTGCAGTTTCATGTGCAATCATCTTTTTTTCTATTCTACTATGTTACGGAAATACTTGTTTTATTTCTTAAGCAGAGAATTTTTTTTTAAAAAAGACTGCATTCAGCCTTGGTACTCACACCTCATAAGTACCCTCTGCCCCTTTGAATGGAGGGCAGAACAAAGAGCTCCTTCCAAAATCTCCATTTAAATAGGATGCCCAGACCAATTATCTCTTCCTTTCCTACCTACCTGATAGCACTCCTTTGAATTTGGTCTTCTTTTTGACTCCTTTGAACTTTTCATCATGCCCTCATGCTGGGTACCTACCCTCCCCACCATTTTTCAGCTTACTTTTACATGTTTTCTTCCCTCGTTAGATTGTAAGCTCCTGGACAGCAGGTCCTATCTTTTTCATATTTGCATCTTCAGTACCAGCACAATGTCTGGCATAAAGTAGGCACTTAATAAATGTTTATTGACTGAATAAATAGATATGATGAACCCAATCGCAAGTAATACTCAGTAGCAAGCATTAACAAGTAGAGACTGACAAATTTATAAGAATACAAGCCATTCCCCAATTGATATAAGGTCAAAGGATACGAACAGACAGCTTTCAGATGAAAAAAATCAAACTTATCTATAGGCATATGAAGAAGTGCTAGAAATCATTTTTGGTTAGAGAAATGCAAATTAAAACACCTCTTAAGGGTACCACTTCACACCTATCAGATGGCTAATGTGAACAAAAACAGAAAATGATAAATGGACACTAATGCACTGCTGGTGGAGTTGTGAACTGATCCAACCATTTTGAAAAGCAATTTGGAACTCTGCCCAAAGGCCAACCAAACTGTGAGTGAAGGAGGGCTGTGCAAGGTCACCAGTCCCACTTTCTCCTCCAGAGTCATATGGATTCAGTGACCACATATTCATCAGGATGACTGGAGATGACTCAACATGCAATGGGGAACCCTGGCCCTCTTAGGCTAAGGCCTTTTCATTTACTCACTAAGAATGAAGTGAAGCCCATTCAGTGAATGGGCCTCAATAAGAAGTAAGTCAAGGGATGCCCCTTTAATTAGAAAAAAAGAAAAAAAACTATCAAGCTGGAAGGGTTGCTGTCCCAGAGAAACAGTTACCATTGGCATTCCCTCTATGCCAGGAGGGCCCAAAATACAGCCATTAACTGGAGCTTGGGCAGGGACCTATTGTGGTCCAATCTATGAGCTTCAGAGTGAACTGGGTTTAAACTACAAGCCATGTCATCATTTCCCTGATGTCATGGTCCTCTTTGAAAATGAAGGACAAACACAACTTATGAGTAGACGAACTGCCTGAAAGGGGCCCCAGCTAGCTGAGTAACTCAGCTCATCCTCTCCCTCTCCCTGTCCCTCTTCTCCTCCTCTCCAAAGTAAGGTAAATTTTGATGGCCAGAAGCTGCCCACTTAACTTGGGGTTTACTGGCTAGATGTCTGTCTGTCTTTCTTTCCCTCTCTTTCTTTCTTTCTTTCTCTCTTTCTCTCTCCTTCCTTCCTCCCTAGTTTCTTTCTCTCTTTCTCTCTCCTTCCTCCCTCCTTTCTTTCTTTCTCTCTCTTTCCTTCTTCCCTCTCTTCCTCCCTCCCTCCCTCCTGTCTCTGTCTCTGTCTCTCTGTCTCTGTCTCTCTGTCTCTCTCTCTCTCTCTCTCTCTCTCTCTCTCTCTCTCTCTCTCTCTCGCCCCCTCTCTCTTTCTTTCTTTCACAAAACTTTAAACCCAGGACTCACAAAAGAAAATGATATCCACATCTAGATAAAGAATTGATAGACTGAATGTAAATCAAAGCATACTTTTTTCACTTACTTTATTCTTTTTCATGTTTTTTTTTTCCTTTTGGTCTGTTTCTTCTTTCACAAATGTGACTAATACGGAAATATGTTTTACATGACATCACATATATGACATCAAATTGCCTACCATTTTAGGAAGAGGGCAAGAGAGAGAAGGAGGGAGAGAGAAAAATTTGCAACTCAAAATCTTATAAAAAATGAATGCTAAAAATTGTCTTGACGTGTAAGGGGGAGAGGAGAAATAAAATGCTACTTTTTAAAAAGCAGAGGCTGAGACTAGCAGAACAATATTTAGCAATGCTCTAACACACCACTAGAGAGCAGGGTCCAGATTAGACTACATACCCAATAGTCACCAAGAAATCAATACAGACAAGAGGATCAACAAGCACAATGAAGATCCTGCTCCCAAAAATAAGAACAAGAAAAGCAACAAAAATCATGAGAAAAACATAGGTAATCATTGCTGTGTGGGAGGTATGAGCTGCCCTTCAACATATGTCCTAGCAAACATATTTCCCATTCTCCCCAATGCCAATGTGTATATGTGTGGGATAATGTGCTACCAGGCTTATAGTTCTCTTTCAACTTTTCTTACCATGTTATTTCATTAAGTTCTTTTGCTTTGAAATAATTGCATCCTCCCGCTGACTAGGGAAAAACTTTAAAAAATGTAAAATAAATGAGCTATGGTTTTTAATAAATGAAGACACACATGGTACCTTGAACTAGGAATAGCTATTTTGTAAGCAACATGTAACCTAGATGCTATAAATATTATTACTTTTAAGAAGTGGTAAATATGAAGAATTCAGATAAATTTGGGAAGACCTAAATAAGCCGATAAAAAGAAAATAAACAAAGCCAAGAGAACGATGATCATGACTCCAACAATGTACACAGGAAAATTACATTAAAAGACATCAGAACTCTAATCAACATAATGACCAATCTTGACTGAAAAGGACTAAAGAAGAAAGAAATGCTGCATCAACCCTGCCTTGCTATCAAAGTGGTAAAGAATGAGGCATTTGCTTTCAGACATGATCACTGTATCAGTTCCTTTCGCTTTTCCCCTGTTACAAGAGAGAATTCTATGGTTAGGAGAAAGTATTGGGAAATGACATTTTTTTCTTTTAATAACAGGAAATTTTGATTGTTTTATTGTTGTTACAGATTTTTAAATTTTATTTAATTTAATTTTTATTTTTAGTTTAGTTTAGTTAATTTTAATTTTAGATTTAAGATTTTAAAAGGTCATAAAACTATGACAGACGGATTCACTACAAATTTATACTGTCTGATCTCAACTTGTCCTCACCTACGAGTGAGAAAACCTTTTATTCTTTCCTGATTAACTCTCTAGAACACTCTCTACAATGATTACAATGATTTACCTTTTCTTCACTCCTCAATCTTCCTTCCTATATCACCTCTTTCAACTCGGCAGAGGAGTTCACCTATTTTACTGAAGAATAGAGGCCATCTGTTACAATTGCCCTCTTGTCCCCCCTACTCTATCCTCAAAACTCTCAAAAGATCACTAAAAATGAAATCAAACAACCAAAGATAGTTTAGCCAGAATACATAACGAACATGCCTCTCTGTCTTAGGACAAACTGTAGGAGCTAAACAATGCTGTTTAGTTGTTTTTGTTACATAGAAGCATTCAATGTGGAAGGATTAGGTTAAAGTTAAGTTCTACTTTGCATGTAGAAATGTTTACTTTATTAAGTTCCTCCAAAGAAAGTTTGTAAAATTCAGAATTTTTTAAAAAAATTTAAGAAATTACTTTGTAAGAACTTCTTATGTACATATTTGCATAAATAATCCAGATCTCTCTGTTCCATTTTTGTCTTTGTAATGCCAGGACCTAGCACAGTGCCTTCAACATACAAAGTGCTTAATAAAATCTTGTTCAGTTGAATTGAGAGTCCTCATACACAAGTATATGTTGTGTTTTTATTTTATACCTAATGTCAAGTTTGAAAACAATCTTTCCTCCACGTTCAGCTATACATCTTATCTGCTAAGGCACACATATCAATTAGCTATGTTTATCACTGATATGTGATAACATTCACCTAATTCTATACATCATTCCTCTGATACCTTAAAAATTCCTTCTCAGTAAAACCTAAAATTCATTTATTCATTAGTAATTACTGTTTTATCATTTGATATTTTAGTAAATTAAATCACAGTTCAGATAGCAAAATCACATCAAATGATCCTGTAACCTGAATGAGACAAGCAGTAAGTATAAGAAAAAATAGAAAATGCAACGTAATTTCTAAATATATCAATATGTTTATATTTATCTAGCAAGAATTAATATTCTCTTATAATAATAAGAAACTTCATAATGCTTTATGAGATGAAATAACTGAATTGTAGAATTTTACACTGGAAGAGAACATAGAGAGATCATCTAATCTAATCCCCCTTAATTTATAGATGAAAAATCTAACCAGATTAAATTTTACCTAACTTACAATTATCTATTGTATAGATTATCTCTAAATCAAAAGAACCAGGCAGTCACAATTTTCAAAGCTTGTCATTTGAAAGTCAGCTTTTACCCCAATCATATCTTTATATTATTTATCAGACTAAGTTTAGGGTAAAGCTAATAACCAACAGATAAGTATATCTTAATTTTAAGCATATGAGTTTCTATTTTTAAACTATATAGTGAAGGAAAACGCAATCAAGAAAAAATTCATTGTGATTTATTTAAAACAACTCAAAATGTCATCATAAAATGTCTCACACATTAAAAAGGAGCTACTTTAAACTATTTGCCTTTCACTGCGTGCATAATCTTATTTCATTTTGGAAATTTAATTGTGTTTCGCATATGACCTTTAAAGCATCATTGTCACAGCTTGATGATAACATCTTCATAATTTTCATGCAACATTCTACCACAGATGGGAAGTAATAAAGTCATAATAGAAATACTCAACTTTATACTGGTATTTGGGAAAATTTTCCTTTCTAAAATTTCAATATTTGTCTTTTCAGAAATAAAGATTATATTTTGCTTGATTTCCTTAGGAAAGCATAGGTATTTTGAAGGGCTAAAAAGACCTGAAATATCCTTCTCATTACTTTCTTCTCATCCAAATTCCATCTCTCACATGTAACCAAACTCAAGTACCATCTCCTCCAAGATAATATGCCAGATAAATCCTATAGGCATTATACAAACACTAAATCAGAAATTTTTTATTTTCAATAGCAATTGATGTTTCATTTTATGTAATGAAGTACAAGGTTGCTTTGAGACTACCTTGCTAGATCCCTTTTAAATATATATATATACACACACACATATATGTATATATATATACATATATGTGTGTGTGTACACATATATAGTTTTAGCTTAAATAGAGCTTAATTTTCACTCCTTCACTCCTCACAAATCTTATTTAGCTTAAATAAGATTTTTCCCACAAATTGATTTGTAAGTCCACTCTTTGGAGTTTTGACACAGTTTTCCATTGAAATATTATAAATGATCATTAGATTGTACCACTGGCTCGCCAAAATTTAAACCACAGTATCAATGATAACAAAGAAAAATACAAAATGACCAGCAGTCCCAGATCACCCCCTTTTACACCCGCAGAGATGGGTACAAAATGGTGGCAAATAAGGATTAGGTTGTTAAGAATCACATAGTATTTAGATTTTAACTTAGCTGTTAGTACAGGCATACCTTGTTTTATTGCTCTTTGCTTTATTGTACTTCACAGATAATACTTTTTTATTTATTTTACAAACTGAAGTTTTGTGGCAACCTTGACTCAAGCAAGTCTATCAATACCATTTTTTTTCTAATAACACATACTCACTTCATGCCTCTGTGTCACAATGTTGTAATTGTCACAACATTTCAAACTTTTTCATTATTATTATCTCTGTTATGGTGATTCATTATCAATGATCTTTAACATTATTATATTGGCTTGGGGCGCCACAAACCCATATAAGAAAGCAAATTTAATTGGTAAATGTTGTGTGTGTTCTGACTGCTCCACCTACCAGCTGTTCCTCATCCTCTCTCCCTCTCTCTCTGTCTCTCTGTCTCTCTGTCTCTCTCTCTCTCTCTCTCTCTCTCTCTCTCTCTCTCTCCCCCAAGCCTCCCTATTTCACGAGATACAACAATATTGAAAGTAGGCCAAAAATTAATAAACCTACAATAGCCTCCAAGTATTCAAATAACAGGAAGATTCAACACGGCAAACTCCATTGGTTGTCTTATTTCAAGAACATGTAGCAACCACCACCACGATCAGTCAACAGTCATCAACATTGAGGCAAGACACCTCCACCAGCAAAAAGATTACAACTTGGTGAAGGCTCAGATGATGTTTAGCACTTTTTAGCAACAAAGTATTTTCAAGTAAGGCATGTATAATATTAGTAGGCTACAGTATAGTGCAAACATAACTTTTATATGCACTGGTAAACAAAAAAAAATCATGTGATTCTTTATTATGATATTTGTTTTACTGCAGTGGTCTGTAGTTGAATGCACAATATCTCTGAGGTATGGCCTGTACTAAAAATGTCCAAGTCATACTGGGAGAAGACCTGAAAAACAGCAATCAACATTTTTACTGGCAAATTAGAAAACAATCAGAAAAGGGAGACTGAAGCCATGCCACATGAGAATCCACTAAAGGACCTAGACATATTTACTATGGAGAGGAGAAGGCATAGTAGAGGAATAAGATACTTGAGATACTTGTAATGCTTATTCACTTAAAAGAAAAATTACATCTGTTCTGCTTTCCCTCAAAAGATAAAACTAGAAGCAATGAGGGGAAGTAAAGAATGATAGATTTCCATTAAACATACAGAAAGACTTCTTAATAATTCTAACCACCCCAAAAGTAGAACGAATTGTCTCAGAAAGTAGTTGTTACCTGTAACTATATGTTTTCAAGCAGAGGTTGAATGACCATCTGTCAAGGACATTGTAAGAGAATGACAGCTGAGTTCTGGTTTGCGAAATGATCACTGAGATTCCAAACCTTTCTGAGACTCAGATTCTGAGTCTTTAAGTGTCACACAGACTGAATGAATGAATTGACAGAATTACAACTTACTTAAAAAAACCTTCAAGTCATTTGTTGGTTTGTCTAGATACTATGACCTTTCCAGATTTGGATAGAAATGAGCCAGCTAGCATCATCTATAAGACAACTTCTTTTTAACACAAAACTTAAAGGGTTAAAATTAATCATTTGTCCAAAATCATAAAAAGCAGACTTGAAACTTTTATATGGGAAAAAATATATAACAGGTTTAAAAAAAGGGGAGGGGGAGAATTATCAACTAGCTGTACTTCAAGTGAATAAAGTGCTAATGAGCATACTGATTATTTAGAAGATAGCTTGAAGATTTAAAGTTTCACCTAAGCAAGATTTCTAAAATGGAATCTGTTTCAGGAGTAGAAATTACTTTATAAGATTAAGAAGAAATATAGTTTGTATAATACTAAAAAAAGCTTTCTGACAAAAGGTATACCTATCTTCTTCAATGATTTTTTTCTAGTTCTTAACTGTGAAAGCAAAAAGGTAGAATTTCCTCATCAGAATCTTATTTCTACTAACTAAAGGAAGGTTGAGTAAGAGTTTAAAACATAGTTTGGCACTGCATCTTCTTGGAAGGTATACTGTACACAATTGAACACAATTCATGACACTGTGTAGGTGTTTTCGATGCAAAATAAAAATAAGGACCTTACAGTCTACTGGGAAGATATAACAGCAGTGATAATACCTAACTATACATTGCTTTAAGATAACAAAACATTTTACATGTTTTATCACATTTTATTTCATTTTAACTCACTATATGTGTGTTTACACATACACATACATAAGGATCACACAATCCAATCTGAGGAAGGAAAAAGCATAAACAATAAAGGTAGTGGAAAAATATCAAAGAAGATTCCC
>JAQQSZ010017909.1:0-10694 GCA_028646595.1 Phalanger gymnotis | reverse complement strand
GAACATCACTCAGCAGCTGTCCCCTACCCTGTTATATCAGATGCCTAATTAGGACCGAATTAAAAAAATTTTTTGGAGGGTCTCGAAAGGGGTTCACTCAGAGAGAGACGGGACAGCGGGGCTGAGGAATGTCACTCAGTGGCCACCCCCTACTGTCCACTCCCTCTGGCCCTCCACCTATTTGGGACCCGGGTCTGGCGGCCAAAGGCCGATCTCGGTGGGACCTCCAAGTGAAATGGACAGACCGAGAAACACAGACCAAGCCAAACTAAAAATCTTTTGAGCATCATTTATTAGCTGGCCAGCGACTGTCCTGTAGACTGAAAGTCTGGAGAGCAGCCCTGAGCACAAAGATCTGAAGCCTTTTATACCGGAGCCTAGAGCAGGTGCAAGCGAGCCATTACAAAAGCAGGATATTGCAGTCAAACAGAGCTCATCGGGGATCAAACACATCTTGAGCCAAGATCTAATGATTTACGCTAGGTGTTTGATCAGTGTTGCCCAGTAAATTGGGTTCACTCCGGGGTTACAGCGCTCCAGTAAGTGGAGCGCCGCTGGGGCTGTTTACCCCTGTGCAAGGGGGCATTTCAGTTTCACAGAGTTGTTTTGAGGATCAACTAAGATCAAATATTTAAACTGGGCTGCAAACTTAAAACTCATATATAATGCAATCATCATCATTATGATAATTATTATTATATTCAACCAAAAAGGTTTGTACCTAATCAATGCAACAGAACCAAATAAGATTGTCTCAACTCTGCTAACACATATACTTTGATTATTATGTAGTAAATAGAATAAAATAAATAAATAAACTAATATTTAGATTTCTTAGTGATGAAGCTTTCTTGAATAGAGATATAAAACTTGCTGATTTCATTGACTCATTCATTTACTCAACATCTGCTTATGAAATGCCTATATTGTATAAGACCTGAGCTGTTATTTTTTCCATTTACCTCCACGAGGATGGATTTAAATGACTATTCGAGTTTGAAATTTTCAGTGTGTTCAACATACTTTAATGTCATGTATTACATAAACTTAGTAGGAAAGGTATAATACAGAATAATACATTAATGTCTAAGACTTATTGCTAAGAATCAGGTTTCCCCCTTGCCCCACCCTGGGATTGTATCTTTACAGTGAATTCTTAGAAATATAAATAAAAATATGTGTAAAGCTGATTAACGATCACTATTCATAATTAGCATTCTATAATATTTAAGGTTGCATTCAGGATGACTATTTTCTGTTCTAACCTTTGCTCTCTGGAATTTTTTAGACTATATTTAATCTTAGGAAGAATAATGTGTAATGATAATCCCTCCAAAAATCTGTAAAAATGACTCTAAACAAATTCTAGAACTACAGAACTCATGAAGTAATAGAGGGAAACAAATCACAAGCCAAGAAGACCTGGATGGGTGTATTGAACTGTTCTGGGAGCTGACCACAGCCCAATATTGGCTATACCAAGACATACAAGGCCAGGAGTAGACCAGGTGGAGCAGGCCTCAGGCCTCAGGCCTGAATCACTGAACTGTGGCAGTTACCAGGGTTCACAACCCACAAACTCCAAAGAAAACAGAGCAGGTCAGTGGGAAAACTTCTGGATTTGGGTGAAGGAAGTTCACAATCTGGCCTCAGCTCCTGGGCAGCAGAGGTGGCTGCAGTGGTGGTGACAGCAGCATCAGTAGCAGCACTGCTTCTGGCCCCAAGATCACATGGTGGGAGGAATCAAATGGCTGATCAGAGCAGGAGTGAAGAGATTGCTTTGCTGGCACTAAGGCAAAGTTTTCTTGCTTTGCCCCGTTTGGATCTGGGTTGTGGTCCTGGTTGGCAGTTCTGGGGGAAGGAGGAGAGCTAATGTGGCAGAGCATTGTGGTGCATCAGAATAGAAGTAGGTCTGAAAACAGAAGCCCAAAACCCCTGAAGCTTGAGACAAAGAACTCTACCCTCTGAAAGCAGTCATACCCTGAGAAAAAGCTCAAAAGTCAAGTAATTGACTGGGAAAATGAACAAGCAGAATGAAAGGACTCAGACTACAGAGTCTTTTTTGCTGACAAAGAAGATCAAAACATGCAGCCAGAAGAAGTCAATGAAGTCAAAGAGCCTACATCAAGAGACTCCAAGAAAAATATGAATTGGTTTCAGAGCATGGAAGAGCTAAGAAAAGATTTGGAAAAGCAAGTAAGAGAAGTAGAGGAAAAATTGGGAACAGAAATGCAAGTGATGCAAGAAAATCATGAAAAACAAGTCAATGACTTGCTAAAGGAAACTCAAACAATACCGAAGAAAATAACACCTTAAAAATAGACTAACCCAAATGGCAAAAGAGCTCCAAAAAGCCAATGAGAAGAATACCTTAAAAGGTAGAATTAGCCAAAAAGAAAAAAAGAGGTCCAGAAGACCACTGAAGAAAATAATTCCTTAAAAATTAGAATGGAGCAAGTGGAAGCTAATGACTTTATGAGAAATAAAGAAATCATAAAACAGAAAAAAGAATGAAAAATGGAAAATAATGAGAAATATCTCATTGTAAAAGCCACTGACCTGGAGAATCGATTCAGGAGAGATAATTTGAAAGGTGTTGGACTACCTGAAACCCATGATCAAAAAAAAGAGCCTAGATATTGTCTTTTAGGAAGTTATCAAGAAAGACTTCCCTGATATTCTAGAACCAGAAGGTAAAATAGAAATTGAAAGAATCCACAGATCGCCTCCTCAAAAAGATCCCAAAAACAAAACTCCTGGGAATATTGTCAAAAAAAAAAATTCCAGACCTCTCAGATCAAGGATAAAATATTGGAAGCAGCCAGAAAGAAACAATTTGAGTATTGTGGAAACACAATCAGGATAACACAAGATCTAGCAGCTTCTACATTAAGGGATCAAAGGACTTGGAATATGATATTCCAGAGGTGAATGGAGCTAGGATCAAAACCAAGAATCACCTACCCAACAAAACTGAGTATAATACTCCAAGGCAAAATATGGATTTTCAATAAAATAGAGGACTTTCAAGCTTTCTCAGTGAAAAGACCAGAGCTGAATAGAAAATTCGACTTTCAAAAACAAGAATCAAGAGAAGCATGAAAAGGTAAACAAGAAAAATAAATTACAAGGGACTTAATAAAGTTGAACTGTTTTATTTATATTCATACGTTGAAAGATGATGTGTATGATTTATGAGACCTTTCTCAGTTTTAGGGTAAAAGTGGCATGAAAAAGCTGTTGTAATGGAAGAGAAAAGGGAGTAGGTGAAAGGGAATGAGTGAATCTTGCTCTCATCAGATTTTTCTTAAGGAAGGAATAACATGCACTCTCAATTGGGTATCATATTCTACAGGAAATTAGGGGTAAGGGGATAAGAAGAGGAGGGGTGATAGAAGAGACGGCATTTTGGGGGAGGAGGTAGTAAAAAGTAAACACTTTTGAAAAGATACAGAGTCAAGAGAAAAAAAAGTGAATAAAGGGCGACAGGATAAGAGAGGGAAATACAGTTAGTCTTTCACAAAATGACTATTAGGGGAAGTGTTTTGCATAATGACACATGTGTGACCTATGTTGAATTGCTTGCCTTTTCAAGGAGAGTGGGTAGGAAGAGAAGAAGGGAAATAATTTGAACTCAAAGTTCTATAAATAAATGCTTCTAAAAAGTTGCTTTTACATACAACTAGGAAATAAGATATACAGGCAATGGGGTATAGAAATCTATCTTGCCCTACAAGAAAGTAAGGGGAAAAGGGATAAGGGGGGAGGGGAGTGGCATGATAGAAGGGAAAGCAGACTGTGGAAAGGAGCGATCACAATTTATGTCATCTTAGGGTGGGGGGTAGAGATGGGGAGAAAATTTGTAACTCAAAATCTTGCGGAAATCAATGTTGAAAACTAAAAATATAAGATAAATAAAAATTAAAGACCAACCCCACCCCAAAGAATAATTTTTAGTGATAAAAGATAAAAAGTTCAAGGGGAGAAATCTTTAGAATAATGACTTAATTCCTTCTTGTTCAAAGAACTTTGGCTTTTCCTTCTAAGCCTTGACGAATATAACTTATGAGGGTATGTGACTAAAAAAGTTATTCTTTGTGTTTTTGTTTGTGCCTCTGTGTGTGTATGTGTGTGTATCTGCGATGGTAAAATACATATCTGAACCCCTTTTATATGTTGTGGTTGGGTTCCAAAATTAGTACATAATACATAAGATTTTTGTGGGGTGGTTGTAGCAAGATCTGTAATTTCATTATACATTCTACTTAACATTGCAGTTCAGTACTTTATAAAGAGCTTTTCTCTTAAAGAATTATCTCCTGTGCTGAGAGTTAAGTGAATTACCCAGGGTCACACAACCAGTATATGTTATAGGTAAGATTTGAACTTACCTTCCTAATTCAAAGAACAGCATTTATTCACTAACCATACCTCTTCTCTGAAATTATCACCCTAAAATATGATTACAGTACAAACATTAATCAACCAATAACATTTAAAAAGAGACAAGCATGTCATTTTTTGCTGTATGTGGTTTACTTAGGAATTGAATTATCAAATACAGAAACATTTATATGGAAAAAAAAATGGTGTCGTAATTTTCAAGTAGCAGCGTTTACTTGGGGATTTTGGGGACATATCCCAAGGAGATAGAAAGAGTCAAAAGACAGTCTCTGCTTTCAAGGAACTCATAGTCTAATAGGTGATACAGTATGATAATAGCTACATACAAAAAATTTATATGCAAGATAAATTGGAAAACATCAGCAGAGGTAAGGGACTAGAATGAAAAGCAATTAGGAAATGCTAATTATTAAAGGTAGAATTTTAGATGATAGTTAAAGGGATTCAGGGAAACCAGGTTGAAATGAAGAGCAAAAGCATTCTATTTATGGGGGGCAGTAAGTGAAAATACTCAGAGTAGGAAATGGAATATTTTGTGCTAGGAAAATCTAGCAAAGTCAGTATCATTGGATTGACCATGAAGAACAACCAAATATTCTTAATCTGTATTTCTTCATTCAGAGTGAAGATGGTAAAATTTTGATAGACAGATGCAAAAATGAAAAATATTTGTAAGGAATTATTTGGGAAGAAGTTTGTAAGTATGAATAACATTTGTAACCATCTGGGTGTGGTAAAGAAATTGAAACCCAAAGGAGACAAGTACTCACTGCTCTGACCCCACATGACTACTATGTTCCAGGCACTCAGCCAGACACTCAAGAAACAGGTAAAAAGAATGAAACAATTCCTATTCCCCCCTCAAATTTACATTTTAAAGGAAAAGACAAGTAAATAAAAATGTGAACAGAATAAGTTAATATTACAAATTTGTGTGTGTGTGTATATATGTGTATGTGTGTGTGTGTGTGTGTGTGTGTGTGTGTGTGTGTGTGTGTGATGGTCTGTACTGCATGAGAGGCAAAGAGATTCAGTTTTGCTGGATCGCAGGGTCCAAGAGATGAAGTATTTCCCAATGAGGGAGGAAAGAAAGGTTTGGGCCAAGGTGCATAGGACTTAAAATGTAAAGTGCATTATATTGCATCTTAAAAGAAATAGGTAGCAAATTAATTTGGTTTAGTATGGTAAACATATGGTCATATCTGACATAGTGGATAAAGAGTTGGCCTTAGAAGCAGAAAGACCTGGGCTCACATTGAGCTTCTCCTACATACTGCTTTTGTAATCCTCGGTGAGTCACTTAAAATCTTAGGATCAATTTTACAGATTATAGATTTCAGAAAAGGGATTGACTGCTTTGGTAGATCATAATCCTGAAGGGGAACTCATTATACCAATTAAATCAGAGATCTAGTTCCTATTTTTTTGTGTACATATGCCACAAATATGGAAAAGGATTCATTCACCCCTAATAATTTTGTGCCCACCTAGGCACCAATTGGAGAGGAACAAAAGATTACCAGGAAGAATGGTCTGAGGTTTAAGTAGTAATCTGGATCACGAAATTAATGAGAATAGCATTTTTTTGGATCAGTGGTTCTAGGTGACCAATACTGGGGTAACGTCAAAGAGTAACTCAGGCATACGAGAGTGTGCGGAATGTAAAAACTTTACTCTGATGCATAGATGCACAGGAAATGAATGAAATGAGTGGAGATAGATGTAGATCTTGCCTTCCTCGGAATTCCAACTCCACTCATGCTACTCGGGCTTTCTATAGTATGTTTTTTTTTTTTCCTTTATAAATGATTGGGGTATGACCACTTTGGGAAAAAGAAAAAAAAAGTGGTGATGTGGTCCTAGTCCTTTACTATCTAGAATACAAATGTGAGCCAAATTTTTGCCTTTATGTGAATCATAAGAAATCTGTATTATATCCTAAATGTTTATAAATCATCTTGCTGCTTATGCAATACCCTAGAACAATACCCTAGAAATGAAAGAGACTTCTGGTTGGGGCAAATAGATGGTATCTGTTTACCATTAAAGAAAATCTTCCCTAGGAGATGGTCCTATAAAGCCTATTTGATAGAAATTATAGTTAGATTATAATCCTGATTATGTAAACTACTATCTTTGTACTATTTGTTATCACTGAACATTTAGTTTTAAATTGAGACTTCAAAATTGCAAAAAAAAACATTTTGAAATCCTTTCTTGTACTTTGTTTTATTCTATTTGATGAAAACACCATTTGAAGTGGCTGGCTCCATGTTTATCTCATTTACAAGCTGATATATTTACCCATACACCTTGATTGAGTGCCTTAGCTTTTGCTTCAGTACATCATGTACTTACCTTCTCTTCAGGAGAGGTGTTTGGAAGTTGTTTCATTCTGTTCTGCATTGTTGTGTTCTGGGAAGAAAGCCACAGCAGCAACCAGCTACCTGCTAAACAATTCAATAAAAACATAAAAGGGCTTTCTGTCCAGATGTTATTTCCAAGAAAGATTTGTATCTCTTTAAAAAATAGCCAAGCTTGTTTTATTTTCCATCCAAACCTAGTCAATAGCTCCCCTTCACCAGCACTAGGACAACTATTTAACTTTTCTTTCTTCATCCATTAAAAATAAAACTCTTAGGATAAGAGCATTTCTTTCCCCTCACCTACATTTTATCTTTCAGTGCCGTGTAAAATAACTACTTGCTTGTATCTTGTATTGCCCTGTCTATAAAAGGAAGTGAATACTCATAAATAATATCTCATTTGATCTTCTTAAGAACTCAGTGAGTTAGGTGCTGCTATTATTCTCAAGTTTACACATGAGGAAACTGAGGCAAATAAAGTTGAACTGACTTGTCCTGGGTAACACATGTAGTAAATATCTAAGATTGCATTTGAACTCAGGTAATCATGACTCTAAAGGCAGCACTTTTTTTAACTTTTTAATTCAATGTAATCAAAATTATTCATATTATTTCCCATAATGCTCTCTCTCTCCTATTTGCTCATAAATTCTTCCCTTATTCAGAGATATGACAAGTAAAATATTCCATGCTCCCATAATATGTTTATGATATCACCTTCCATGTCTCAATCATTTACCTATTTTGATCTTATCTTGGTATACTTTGTGAAATAATATTCTATACCTACTCGCTGCCAAACTGCTTTTCTAGTTTCTCAGAAATTTTTATCAAATAGTTAATTCTTGTTCCAAAAGCTTAAATATTTGCATTGTGTACCTAATCTATTCCACCAGTCCACTACTCTATTCCTTAGCCAGCCCCAGATTGTTCTGATGATTACCATTTTGTAATAGTCTGAGATCTGGTACTTCTAGGCCACCTTCTACACATTTAATTTTCATTGAACCCCTTGATGTTGTTGAATGTTTGTTCTTTCAGGTGAATTTTAATAATTTTTTTCCAGCTTTATAAAATATTTATTAATAGTTGGATTTTTCTGGTCCTGAAAATGTAAATTAATTTAGATTGAACCATCATTTCATTATATTGGCTTGGCATGCCAATTAACAATTATTATTTCTCTTGTTACTTAGATCTGACTTTATTTATGTTAAAAGTATGTTTTTTTAAATTAGGCTCATATAGATCCTGGGTTGGTCTCAGCAGATAGACTCCCAAGCATTTTCTATTGTCTAGAGTTATTTTAAATGTAATTGTTATTTATATCTTTTGCTGCTTGACTTTGTTGGTAATATAAAGTAATGCTGTTTTATATGGGTTTATTTTATATCCTGAAATTCTGCTGAAATTTTTAATTATTTCAACTAGGTTTTTTAGTTGATTTTTTAAGCATACTATTACATAAAATGTAGAGAGTATATACTTTTTCTAACTGCTATAATCCTGATAAAGTTCTTTGAAGTTATAGTGATCATATATATAGGAATTAATAGGACATATAGTGATGTGTTAGGTAATAAAAGGTTTTGAGGGTTGTTGGGCGACAAGGATTGGGAAGGGAACTGTAGTGGAGTTGATTGACATGTCCTTTCTAGTAACAAGTATAGTACTGATCTGATTATTGTTCTAGGGTTTCAAAACATGGTGTATGGAGGAAGAAATGCATTGACGTGACAAGAAGGTACATGACAAGGGGATGGCTCAGGTGGGATACATCCTAAGTAGGACCGGTTAAACATAATGGGCCATATGACACTCACCAATCTATACAGCATGGGCTCAAGAGCAGGAGTTCTAGACCTGAGAACGTTAAGGAGCCTAGGATCTGGTCTCTTATCCAGAAGCAGATCAGGATCATGCCTGAGGACACGAAGACTTTCAAGTTTATATGTTTCCCTTACTTTTCCTTCTATTTTTTGGAGTTTTTGGCCATTGCCCTGTTTTGAGGGTGAACATACTTTCCTAGTATTCTCTGTTTTTCTCTATCTCTCCTCCATTACCCCAACCTTACATTTTAAGCCTTAAGTCAAACAGTCTTTCCATACTTATTACTTTTATCCTGAAATGGATTGGAATATCTTCCCCTCCCACCAGGCAACTATTGCATGTTTTTGCACTCAGTAGGCTTTTAATAAATATTTGATGAAGTAGGAGCTCTGCACATTTGTTTAGCCTTATAAGAAGTGACTTGCCTTCTTGGCAAAAACCAATAACAATTTGTTAAAATGTCTAAAAAAGATTTGATTTTTTAAGCTCTTTCCCTTTCATATTACCTCCATAGATTGAATGGCCAAACGAAATCTCACTAGGGCTTTTTTTTTTATTTCTCCCCACCTCTTTATTTTACATATCTGTTTATTTACATACCCAAAACCTTATATTAAAAAACAAAATGAAACAAACAAACCTCTGTTCTCTACTATGAATTGCCGGAATTACAAATATAATTATTTCTAAAGAGAAAATCACAGGTCTAGGTAAAGTTATCTTGACATAGAACTGTTATTTCAGCATGATTTATACTTACCAAGATCTGTGTTTATACAGTATCTTCCTTCTAAGCTTCTCCAAAGGACTTTATGGGCAAAATTTATTTTTTTTACCCCAGCATCTCTTTGAGGAAGTAGGTTAAAAATATTACAATTCACATTTTACAGGTGGGATCACTAAGAAAGAAGTAAAGAACTCTCTCAGGAACATGAAGCTACTAAAGCAGAGGAACAAATAAAACTCCATATCATGACTAGCATTAATTTCATTTCCTTCTCATGGTATACCATAGTTTTCCTAGAAAAGAAAACCCCCTCCCCCCAAAAAAATCCCTCAATTCTCATGTTTAATGTAGGCAACTATAAACTGGAATATTCTTAGATAGGAGTTCAATTTTATTTCCAAGTACTAACATGGCCTAATGCAGTTAAACAATTTGCTCAAAATCATACCAGTAGGATTTGACCACTAAGTACAGCCTTCTATTCCCCTATACTACATTCATTTTAAAGAATGGGCAGGAATTAACAGGCAAAGATTGCAGAAAAAAAAACACATTCAAGGCAATGGATGTAGTGTGAACAAAGGCATAGAACCCAGAGAGTTAAAGGCATGTGAAATAGTCTAATCTTATAAATAGCATCGTAGAAGAATATGGGTCTCAATCTTCCAAACTCCACACTTTACCACTGACCTTCCTTCATATATGGATTTATATATTACTCAATCTCTGACTTGTAATTTACATATTTTATCCCTTCCCTTCTTATCTCAGTCTTCACTATTATTTCAGTAATCTACTCAAAAACATCATATTTATAGAACAGTTTAATTGACTTGAAAAAAGTATAATATGATACAAAACAAAATATTTATGTATTGTAGAGTGCAAATTTCCACTCAAACCGGAATTCTAAACTGCCTTTTTTCCCTGTCATTACCAACTCCCACCTCTCTCACTCCCAACCATTGTTGAAGAATCCAAGTAAGGTTGTTTTTGATTTTATTCAAATTACTATCTCCTTGCTATGGTCCACATTATGGAGCCACAGAAAGACAGTCCTTAGTCAAGCAATGGCAGTTGTCCAGATATGGATATTCATATCACAATCTTGAATGCTGTAAGAGGCTCTGTCATAGTGTATGAGGGCAATTATATAGTTATTTGCAACCTTGAGAGGCTGTTATCTATAAGGGATACTATTAACACCCTTGAAGGAGACAAGTGGATCAGGAGTAACAGTGCTGTGCCTGGAGTCAGGAAGACCTGACTTCAAATCCAGCCTCAGACTCTTATTAGGTGTGTGAACCTGTGCAAGTCATTGAATCTTTCTTTGCCTTAATCCACTGGATAAAGAAATGGAAATTGGC
>JAQQSZ010017908.1:0-10694 GCA_028646595.1 Phalanger gymnotis | reverse complement strand
GGGGGAGGAAATGGGGAGAAAATTTGTAATTCAAACGCCTGTGAAAATCAATGCTGAAAACCAAACATGTTAAAAATAAATTAAAATATAAAAAAAAAAAGTTTAAGAATCAGAACTGACTGACTGACTGGACTCAAGAAGGAATCCCTAATGGTCTCATGTCCACTGGAGACCTCCAATGGAATTGTGTCTAATTCTCTACTTGCTCTTATGCTGTTTAACCTTTGCTTCAATGAATTGGATAAAGACTGAAATATTGTGATTATCAAATTTTCAGATGACTGAAAGCTAGAAGAGATGAATTACCTTAGGCGAGTAAAGTAGGTATCCCAGTGGATAGAGCACTAGGCTTAGAGTCAAGAAGACTTTTGTTCAAAACCATCCTTGTATTGGTAATTAAGGTGGGATCTTTTACTGTTTTCTCTTTTGGAGCACTTAGGTAATCAAGTGTCTTTGATGAGTCTGGTCTTTGTTTCTTTGATTAAATTGGGAGACTTTGATGACCTGCTTAGCTGAGGGTAAAGCCTAGTTTATATGAGTTTGAGTTGCTTGTTTGTAATCCCCTTTGACACTGAACAGGGTATATAAACTCAGAGGGTAGAGTTTTGTTTGGGGCTCTCACTCACTGGAAGAGTGTTGGTATGGAGACTCTTGGTAGCTCTTGTTGAGAGCCCCCCCAGCTTTGAAGAAAACCCAGATGGTGGTGCTTTTCTTTTTGGTAACTACGTAAGTGATGCCTTGATCAGACAAAGCCTGTCTGTTGAACTGTTATTTGATCTGTTGATGTATTCCGTTGATATTTTTCTGTTTGTATTTGATCTGAAGTTCAGGGTGCTGGCTTTCCCCCCTGAACTAAGTGAATAATTTATGTATGTATCTTATTAGAATCAGTAAAAGGAAGTGGGATTTTTTAGCCTAGACAGAAAAAAAAACTACAGGGAGACATATCAGCTGTCAACAAGCATATCTTGTACAAATGAGATTGTTTAAGCCCATTGTTCTATTTGCTCCCAGAAGGTAGAACTAGGAGAAATTGATGTAATTTGTTATTGTACAGTCATTTTTCAGTCCCTCATTTGGAGTTTTATTGGCATAGATACTAGAATGATTTGCTGTGTCCTTCAGCTCATTTTAAAGATAAAGAACTCAGGCAAGCAGGGTCAAATGACATGTTTAGGGTCACATAGCTAATACATATCTGAGGCAAGATTTGAACTCAGGAAGATGAGTCTTCAGGCGCAGTGCTCTATCTACTGTGCCTACAAGAAGCAGATTTTGACTGAATGTGAAGACTTTCCAATAATTGGATCTGTCTCAAAGTAGAATATGTTATATTCAGAGGCAGTAAGTTGCCCATCACCGGAGGCCTTTGAGAGGAGTCTAGGAACTGTTTTAGGTGAAATTCATTTTGAAGCAAATGTTATATCATAAGATCTCTGAGGTTATTTTCCCATTCTGAGATTCCATGATTCCTCCTTGCCGTCCCTTTGTTTCTAGTTTATGTCCCAATACTATGTCGATATGTTTTTGATGCTGTCAACTAATTTCTCATTTAGGGTTAGCAGATTGCTAAGTCTTAGCTGGTATGCAAGGATTTGTTTTTCCCAGAAAATTCTTATGGCAAAAACACTTTCGATGTCCAAAAGAATGAATCAATCATTGTGAAATAGCAGGCATTGTGGTTGTGTCTTGTTCTGAGTCCCTCTGCATCATATAAGCAGGCAGCTGATTTTTCTGTCTTCTGCTCTTTTCCATGCTATATAGTATACAGCTGTTGTTATTATGGTTAATATTTTATATGCCTTCTTGCTTGTCATTTTTATTTAGTATTTGCTATTTGGAGATAAAATGTCCTTCAGAATTCTGATGAGCAGATTCTATTCTTGGCATTAAAATTAAGTCATAGAGAAAATTTTAATCCTGACTAATGTTTTGGCTAGTTAAATATTTGATTCTAAAAAATTCATAATTCATTCACTAAAAATAACTACTTCCCAATTCCTGCAAGCATGTACATGTGCATGCATTTATGTTTGTATATATTCACATATGTATTTGTGGGGTAAACAATGCATCCATAGGAACACTTGCACAACACATACAGGTTGTGGTGAAAGTCTGGTAAAAATAAAAGGTTATTCTAAGCCCAGGATATGAATAGATAAACCTAGAGAGATAATGAAAAAGACATGTAGATTGGAATCAAACATTGATTTGAATCATTAGAGAAACTCGGAGGTATATGTGGATTCATTTGCTTCTAATCAATGAGATTTGAGGGATCTTAAACTCACTATCTTTATTCAGCAGACAATATGCCTAACCTTCAATCTGGCGATGGTAACTAAAGAAATCATGATGATGAGACACCAAAATGTAATAAAATAATATCCTGTGATGAAAATTGCCTATTGCGGCATTATATGATTTTAAGATAGGGAATAAAAGAGATTAAAGTGTGGCATTTGGGAAAATGGAGAAGTGAGAAGTTCACATTCTAAAGAGTGCTGTGAACAGATGAGTTATAAAACCAGTGATTATTGTTGCTATTAGCATTTTCATAGTGGTTGCTTTATGCTTTTGACTTCTTCTTTATATCTATACTGAAGTTTTACTCTTTCATACTTTGAGACTCAGGAACAAAATCAATAGACAAAAAGACCACCTGTTCCCAGAGAAATGTGTGGTATGGATCTCATCTTCACATGGGACTCCCCTGTAGGTGAAGGAAAAGATCTGCAGAGGCATCATTCTCTTTCCTTTTCGGTCAAATAGCTATTGTATATCCTTTTGGATTTTGCAGGTCGATATGATCTGTGCATCCAGTGGCATTAGTTATAGTTGTGGGTGTGGTGAACAAAGAGATGTGAGTTAATGTCAAAATAACTGCTTTGGGGGCTCTATGTGGAGGTGTTACACTCTGGTGTTGATAGAACAAAATACCAGCTATCAATTCAAGTGATAGTTCTCCTCAGCCTAAAGTACAGTGAACAATGCATATGACTGCTCAGGAGAAATTTCTTCCAGAGGCTCAAGGCACAAGAAAAATAAGAACTCTGACCTCTGCTCCAACCCTGGCCAGCTTTCTTGCCAGATCTTGTGCTATCAAGTTTGATTGGAATTCTCTACCCGTGTTCTGGGAACATTTCAAATGGAGTGACCTAAATATGCTTAACTGCATCTTCAATTTGGATTCAGTAGGAAAGTTACTTAAGGGATAATGTTTATGGCTGCAGGGGTATACATAGAAATAAATGGCTTTTCCAGTAGATTAAATGCCAAAACTAAGTTGAAGTATTTGACAGGCTGAAAAAAAAAAGTCATTTGTTGTGAATGTGCCACAGATTGTTGTGAAAGTTCCAGTAATAATATGTCAATGCAGCTGGATTTTAATGACAGCATTATACTTCCTTCTTGATTATTCAAGTTTCTCTTTACTTAAATTTGATTGTTTTTACTTATATGCAGAGCATATAGCAAAGTAGAGTCTTCTGGTATACCTTAAATGAAAAAAATGATTCTCAAAGACTCTTTCAATACATCTCTGCTGTCTACTACAGTATGTTTTAAATTAAGGCGTGGGCTTCCCTTCTCTATGTGGAAACACAAGTTAACTATCTGTTCTGCCTTTCAAAGTCTGATCTGAAAAGTTGACACAAAGGCCAGGTTGTGTAATGGAAAAACCACTGGTTTAGAAACCAGGCCTGGGTTTGAGTCCTGGCACTGATAACATGACATAAAGAATAGCTAGCTGGAGTTAGAGTCAGGGTTCAAATTCCATTTCTAACATTCACTATGTGGCCATGACCAAGTCATTTCACATCTCTCATCTTCAGTTTCCTCATCAATAAATGGGTCAAACACCTGTGCTCCTTACCTCATAGGGTTGTTGTAAGGAACAAATGAGTGAAGATAAATAAAGCATTTGTTAACCCTTAAGGAACTACGTCAGCATCTGGAGAATTTCTGGAAAAGTGTTCTTCTAAATTCTCTAGGCCTACTCATCTCTTCAAGAGCAGGCTTGGACTAGATTATCTCTAGGATATCTCCCAACTCCTTACATGAGATCCCATTACTATTGACATACTCACTATTTGGTGCAATCATCATACAAGCATTTATTTATGCCCACTAAGTGCCCAGAACTCTCCTAAGTGCTGGGGATAGAAAATAAAAATGAAATAGTTCCTATCCTCAAGGAGTTTGCTTTCTTCTGGGAAAGACAGATTGATAGATAGAAAAATACATAGATAGATAGATAGATAGATAGATGACAGATAGACAGATAGATATAGATACAATCCCAAAAATCTTAGCACAGTTCTAAGCTTTAATAACTTCAGAATTCAAAGTGCAACCAAAATACCAAAAAAATTGAGTCACAAATCGTTTCAATTTTTGAGTGTTTATACGTCTCTTTAACAAAAAAATCAATATAACCATTTTGTGCTGTACAAAAATCACTCCAGGTAATTTTTAAAATTTTATTTAATAAAAAACCTTTCTTCAGCTAATTCTCAATGATTGAAAGGATTACATTGTAATCGCAGTCTTAAGACCATCCAAAAATGAGGTTTTGATGTACACATGACAGTTTGACCCAAAAAGAAAAATTCTAATGGAGATAGCTCAGAAGTCCAAGACACTGAAGTAAGAGGACCTCCTCTAGCCATCTACCTGTCTGAGAACATGTCATTTGGAATCTGTCCATCTTGTTAAAAATTAAAATTAAAAATTGTACTATTGAAAATTCACAAGACTAAATAAATAAAGAAGAAATTTAAGCAGTTAAACTTCGCAATGGTATTTTGTAAATTTCTAAAACTTACAATTCCTATCATTAAAACTGTAGCTAAAGCTTTAAAAACACTAAAACTTTGGGACAACCTGCCTAAGGAGGGAAGGAAATATGTATTTTTTAAACACCTACTATGTTCCAGACATTGTCCTAAATGCTTTACAAGTACAGATAGTTCTCACTTTGGGTAAATGGGTAGAACATTCTGCATATGACTACCTAAAATTATTTTTACATAACTTGAATTTTCCAAGGATGTGGGGAAGGGAGATAGGGGAGGGAAGCAAGAATGGTACATGGTTTAAGGACATGTGGAGAGCTAGGACAGAGAAGCAAGAGAAGGAAGAAGAACATGGAGGTAGGGCCAGTACATGGAGGTCCCGGCCTAAACAGAGATAAAAAACAGGAAAGGTCAGTGGACATATGGGAGTCCAACACAGACATAGACACGAGAGGACCTGAGACACATAGGGGCTGGGGACATGGAGGGAAGACACAGGGGGCAAGGTACACCCATGGGGCAAAGGTCTCTTCTCTTTGAACCAGGGGTCTCAAGCCAATATTATAGCAACTCTTCCTTGGTGGCAGTTTCTCCAGGAGTCTGTTCTTTTTTAACTTACAGGTATTTTTTTCTTTTGGTAAGGAAGCAGTAAGCCACAGGGAGCACCAAGCTGAGGGGCAGGAGTAGACAGAGAGAGCAGAGTACTGTATAGTAAAGTTAACATAAGTGATTTTTTTGGTATGTGAATTTCTTTCAAAATTCTTTATATAAAGTTGAATTTGTTGTACTATACATTCACTAAAGCAGGAACTGTCTGTACTATCTGATTTTATCCTTAGAACAGCTCTGGGCAGTAAATGCCATTATTATTCCTATTTTATAGTCAGGGAAACTGAGGCAGCAGAGTTTAAATATTTGCCCATAGTCACAGGGCTAGTTAGTGTCTGAGGATAGATTTAAACTCAGGTCTTCTTGGCTTCGGACACAGCACTTTATCCCCTATGCCACCTCCCATCTCTATTTGTCATTTATACATAGGGAGGTACAATATAAACACAAAGGAAAATTTTGAGTGTGGGGAGGTGTACTGGGGGATCAGCAGAGAACTGAGCATAATCTTTGAGGGGAAAAGATGGAAATCCAATGAAAAAGGGACTTTTGACCTTTCCTAATGAAAAAACCAGAGTTGAATAGTTACAAGACTCAAGCATTAAAAGGTAAACAGGAAAGAAAAAAAAAACATATTATTGAATAAGGCTAAACCATGTACATCACTACACAGGAACATGATAACTCTTAAAAACGATATCTCTTATGACATTGAGAACGGATGTAGATGCACAGAGGGTGTGGATATAAAATGACTTTGAGATGATTTTAAAAAAATTAAGGGACCAAAAAAGAATTGTTCTGGGAGAAGAGGAAAGGGGAAGCAGAATAGAGTAGGTTAAATCACATGAAGAGGTATAAAAGAACAATTGGAATAGAGGGAAAGAAGGGAGGGTCAAGTACTGTTTGAACCTTACTGTCCTCAGATTTGGCTCAAAGAGGGAATAACACACACACTCATTTGGATAAGAAGTTTATCTTACTGTACAGAGAAGTAGAAAGAGGAAAGAAAAAGGAAGGGGGCTAATTGAAGGGAGGGCAGATTGAGGGCAACCATGGTCATAAGCATGTTGAGGAGGGACAGGGTGAGAGGAGACAAAAAAGTATAAACAGGGGGCAAAATAGGGTGGAGAGAATTACACAGTTAGTAATCATAACTGTGAATGTGAATAAGATGAACTCTCCCATAAAATGGAAGAGGATAGCAGAGTGGATTAAAAACCAGAATCCTACAATATGTTGTTTAGAAGAAACACATTTGAAACAGAGAGATATACATAGAGTAAGGTAAAAGGCTGGAGCAGAATATATTATGATTCAGCTAAAGTTAAAAAAGCAGAGGTAGCAATCCTTAACCCAGGCAAAGTAAATATAGATCTAATTAAAAGAGATAATGAAGGGAACTACATCTTGCTAAAAGGTACCCTAGACAATGAAGTAATAACAATATTAAAAATATATGCACCAAATGATATAGCATTCAAATTTTCAGAGAAGTTAAAGAAGAAATAGGCAAAACTGTACTAGTGGGGGACCTCAATCTCCCTGTCTCAGAACTAGATAAATTTAACCACAAGATAAACAAGAAAGAAGTTAAGAAGGTGAATAGAATTTTTAAAAAGTTGACTATGATAGACCTCTGGAGAAAATTGAATGAGGACAAAAAGGAATATACCTTTTTCTCAGTGGTATATGGCACCTACACAAAGCTCACCATGTATTAGGGCATAAAAATCTCACAATCTAACGCAGAAAGACAAAAATGTTAAATGCAGGAAATAAAATACTTAAACAACACCACATTACAAAAAAAAATTGAACAAGCCATCAGTGAACTACCTAAGGAAAAAAAAATCTTCATAGTTACATAGACTTACAAGTGAATTCTATCAAAAATTTAACAATTAATTCATCATGGAAAGGTGAAGGAATCTGAAAAGAAAATTCCTTTTACGACACAAATATGGTGCTGATACTTAAACCAGAAAGAGTCAAAAGAGAGAAAGAAACTTATAGACCAATTTGTTTAATGAATGTCAATGCAAAATTTTAAATAAAATATTGGCAAAGAGATTACAGCAATTTATGATGAGGATAATACACCATGACCAGGTTTACAAAACACTTTTCACACAGATAAAATCAGATGTAAACAATTGAAAAAATATCAAATCCTCATCAGTAGGGTGAGCTAATATAGTAAAAATAACAATTCTACCTAAATACATTACTTATTCAGTGCCATGCCAAACAAAGTACCAAAAATTATTTTATGGAACTAGAAAACTATGGAATAGAAGGAAAGAAGGGAGGGATGAGTGTTTGTTGAACCTTACTATCATTTGATTTGGCTCAAAGAGGGAATAACACATGCTCATTTGGGTATCGAAATTTGTCTTACTGTACAGGGAAGTAGAAGAAGAAAGTGGAAATGAAAGGGAAGTGGAGGGGGCTGAACAAGTTATGGTGTAAATGTAGTGGGATACCATTGTGCTATAAGAAATAATGAGAGAGGTGGAACCAAGATGGTGCCTGACCTCTCAACCAAACCCCTCCAAATACCTTTAAATAATGACTCTAAACAAATTCTAGAGTGGCAGAACCCACAAAAAGACAGAGAAAAATGATTTTCCAGCCCAAGACCACTTACATGGTCAGCAGGAAAAGTCTACTGCACCAGGGTGAGAGAGGAGCACAATCCAGAGCAGGCCATGCCAACACAGACTCATCCCCACCAAACCCAGAGCAGGCCTAGGTTCAACTGAATCAGTGGTGGTGGTGGTGGTTTTCACACCTCTCAGTCTACAGATGCCAAAGACAACTTAGAAGGTCAGAAGAAAAGGTCTGTCACATCTGGCGGTGAGTGAAGCACAGTCCAGCATAGGCTGTGCCAGCATACCTGTGGCCCTAATAAACCGGGAACAGGCCTGGGGAGCCACTGAATTACTACCAACAGCAGCTGCTTCAGGTGCTCTGAGCCCACTGATGGCAAAGGGGATGAACAACTGGTCAGAAGGAGATTACAAGAGTCTTTTTGCTGGCACTGAGGCAGGATTCTATTGCTTTGCTCGTACTCGGATCCAGGTCACAGTCCTTTGTGGCAGTCTCAGGGTAAGGAGGAGCAGTAGCACACCATAGATTCTGCTCACATTGGAGAAAGTACCATCCTCATAGTTTCAGGGGAAAAAAGAGTGCTTGTGGTCACTCACAGAGCAGAGCACAGGCCAAGAGAGGAGTGAACACCTCTCCTTAGATTATACCACCTTGGAAGAAATGGAAACTTACAGGTCCCTAAAAGTATTGCATAAAATAGCTACACAAAATCATTGAAGCTTGGGGCAGTGTGTCCTCCACCCAGAAACAGAGCCCTACATCAACAAAGAGTTAAATGTCAAGTGGAAAAATGAGGAAACAATAGGAAAAAAACTCCAACAATGGAAAGTTACTACAGTGACAAGGAAGATCAAAACACAAGCTCAGAAGACATCAAAGTCAAAGATCCTACATCCAAAGCCTCCAGGAAAAATACGAATTAGTCTCAGAACATGGAAGAGCTCATAAAGGATTTTGAAAATCAAATAAGAGAAGTAGAGGAAAAATTGGGAGAGAAAAAAAACCGACCTGGAAAATAGACCCAGGAAAGATAATTTTGAAATTATTGGACTACATGAGAGCCATGATCAAAAAAAGGCCTAGACATCATCTTTCAAGAAATTATCAAGGAAGACTGCCCTGATATTCTAGAGCCAGAGGGTAGGATAGAAGTTGAAAGAATCCACTGATTACCACCTGAAAGAGATCCTAAAATGAAAACTCCTAGGAACAGTGTAGTCAAATTCCGGAGCTCCCTGCTCAAGGAGAAAATATCATAAGCAGCCAGAAAGAAATAATTCAAAGATCATGGAGCCACAGTCAGGATAACACAACATTCAGCGGTTTCTACATTAAAGGATTAGAGGAGTTAAAATATGATATTCTGGAGGGCAAAGGAGCTAGAATTACAAACAAGAATCACCTACCCAGCAAAACTGAATATGATCCTTCAGGGGGAAAAATAGACATTCAATGAAATAGAAGACTTTCAAGCATTCTTAATGAAAAGACCAGAGCTGATTAGAAAATGTTACCTTAAATACAAAGCTCATAAAAAAAATTAAAAAGGAAACAGTAAAAGGAAATCATAAAGGACTCAATAAGGTTAAACTGTTTGCATTCCTACATGGGTAGATAATACTTTTAAGTCTTAAGAACTTTCTCATTATTAGGGCAGTTAGAAGGAGTATATATAGGCAAAGGACACAGGTGTGAGTTGAATGTCTAGGGGTGATACCTTAAAAGAATAAAATTAGGGAGTGTGAGAGGAATGTACTAGGAGAAAGGGAAAGGAAGATGCAGAATGGGGTAAATTATCTCACATAAAAGAGGTAAGAAAAAGCTTTTACAATGCAGGAGAAGGAAGGGGAAGTGAGAAAACCTTACTCTTATAAGAATTTGCTCAAAGAAGGAATAACATAAAAACTCAATTGGGTATAGAATTCTATCTCAACCTACAGTAAAGTAGGAGGGGAAAGGGATAAAAGAAGGGGGCAGGGGTAATAGAAGAGGGCAGATAGGGGTAAGGAGGTATTCAGTAGTAAAACACTTTTAAGGAACTATGTGAAAAGAGAAATAGAGAATAGAATAAACAAATGTAATAGGAGAGAAATACAATTAGCAATTATAATTGTGAAAAAATTTTGAAGCAAGTTTCTCTGATAAAGGCCTCATTTCTCAAAAATGTAGAGAGGACTGAGTTAAATTTATAATAATGAGAGCCATTTCCTAACTGATAAATGATCAAAAGATATGAACGGTTTTTAGATGAAATGATCAAAGCTATCTATTCTGTATTGAAAAAAATTCTCTAACTCACCATTGATTCTAGAAATGCAAATTAAAATAATTCTGAGGTATTGCCTCATACTAAGTAGATTGGCTAATAAAACAGAAAAGAAAAATGACAAATTTTGGAGGGGATGTGGGAAAAGTGGGAAATTAATGTATTTTTGGTGAAGTTGTAAACGGATTCAGCCATTCTGGAGATCAATTTGGAACTATGCCTAAAGGCCTATAAAACCATGCATACTAGCAATAGCTCTACTAGGTCTTGTAGTAGGAAGGCCGAATTTATGATCTCAAATATAATCATGTATATGTTTGAATGGTCCAAAATCGCAAGGTATGAGAGATTCTCTAAGGAGAAAACAACAAGAAATTTATTTAGGCCCCACCACAGCAAAAACTTGA
>JAQQSZ010017907.1:0-10694 GCA_028646595.1 Phalanger gymnotis | reverse complement strand
GGTGGCGATTGTTAAAAAAACAAACAGAACAGAACAGGAGTTTGGACTAGACGGGCCATCCTAGCTCTAGCTCCTGTGATCTCTTTCAAGACAGAGGGAAGAGTATTTCAGCATCGGCTCTGGGTGTGTTTAACGATTCACGACATTTGCAAGAAAATCGAAGTCGAGTATTTGGACTGCACACTCTTCCAAAACCCTCACCAGAGCCTCTCTCCCTGGGTCTCTCATTCTCTATAACTCCTTCCCTACTTAGCAAAAACAAAAGAACGAATAGAAATTCCACCCACATTTGGAGCCTTCATTTGTCTTCTTGTTCTCTTCTAAATTCACTAATTTGGCTTCTGACTTCACCACTCACTTGAAACTACACTCTCTAAAATCACTGACGATCTCTTTAATTACCAAATATAAATGATGGTTTTCTCATTCTTCTTGGCCTTCCTGCAGTCTGACATTGTCAACCCACTCTGACCCCATGTGCGTTTTCATGCCAGGGCTCTTAGTTCTTCTCCTACCTATCTAAACACCCCCTTTCAGTCTGCTTCCTGAGTTATCTAGATGCTTCCAAGGACTTAAGTATAAATGTGCCACCACCACCCCCAGATTCTTTTCTGAACCCTATTCTTCTCTCTCATCACTCTCTAACCTGAAGAGCTCATCAGTTTGCATGGACCCAATTACCATCCATATTCTCATGAATTCATCAATCCACCTCTAGTGTTTTTCACATGTGGTTGGCTCCCACAACCTGAACCAACTACTAACAGAAATTATAAACTGAATATTCCTTAGACGGTCTCAAACTCAGAATACGCAACATAGAACTCAATATCTTTCCCACCCAAATCTACCCTCTTCTAAACTTTCTCTTATCACTGAGAGCACCACGATCCTTCCAGTCATGGAAGTTTTCAAGTGTCATCCTTCCAGTCCTCACTCAAACTCAGCCCATTTAGCCAATCCAGTTGCAAAACATTACTTTTTTCTATCTCCACAGGATCTCTCAGGTTAAACTTCTTCTCCAAGCATATAGCCATCACCGATCAAGGACTTATCTCTTTTTGGCTGGTCTGCTGCATTAGCTTTCAAAGTGGCCTTCTTCTTTCAAGTCTCTCCCCACTCCAATCCATCTTTTACATTCCCTGAAGTGATTTTTCTAAATCCTAAATCTGACCATATCATCACTCTCTCTCACTTCCCTAATCAATAAACCATAGTGGTTCTCTATTACATTTATGATAAAATATAGGCTTTTTTGGGCACTCAAAACTATTCACAAACTAGCTCCTTACCTCTCCAGAGTATTCCATGTTCTTTTTCTATGCTTTTGCACTTGTTTTCTCCACGTCTGGAATGTTCTTCCACCATACGTCCACCTCCTGAAATTGCTGTTTTTCTTCAAGACTCCCTTCAAGTGCCACCTTGTATATAAGGCCTTTCCTCATCTCTCCACCAATGTCCAGAGTGTAGCTGCTTGTGCCTTCTCCTTAATTTGCATTTGACCTGTAGAAATCTTATATGGAGCTATATTGCCTCCTTTAGAGTGTAAGCTCCTTTCATCTTTGAATTCTCAGAATTTCGGTGTCTGGCGGTTAGTAAGTACTAAAATCAGAGAGTTAACCTGGGGACTGTGAAATTTGATAGCTTAACTGCTGTGTTTCGATTCCTTTCTATACCTATTCGCATTAATTTAAGGCTTTAAAAGCACTAATTTGAGGGAGGTGGTCTATAGGCTTCCCCAGACTTCCAAAGGGATCTATCACATGAAGAAGATTTAAGAATTCCTGACTTTAAAATATCTTGATTAATTGCTGATTTGCACTCCCACGCAAATCTAGTTTTCTGTCACACGAGCTAATCCTGGAAACATTCAGCAACCCTAACAACAGCATTCTAGGATGGTAATAAAAAAATTTCAATGGAAGTACACCATTTGGGATTCCTGGTCAGAAGCATCGTTTTTTCTCTGTCATCCTTTACCTTGAGGAGCGTCGACTTCAAGATTTCACGATTGGCCTCCCGGCCTCCTCAGGTTTCCGTGGGAACTGACCTTGCTTTCTGTCTAAGCCCTAACTGAACGTTTCTCGGTGATGCAGCTCTCGAACCGCCCAAAGCCTTCATGTCAGATATGGTTTACACATTTGTCTGTAGACTGAAATGTCTGAGTCCTCCTTGAAATGCTTTTGTTCGTTAGAGACTCCAGTGTATTCTATTTATTTTAAAGAAATTTCCCTTGAACTACAGTAAATGTTATCGCTGGTTTTTGTTGTTGTTTGTTTCTTTGGTTGGTTGGGGTTTTTTTGTTTTTTGTTTTTTGGTTTTTTTTTTTAATTTTGCCACCAACTGTTTCGTGGAGGATCTCCTTTTTCCAAATAAACGAATGAACGAATAAATAGTAGATAAATGAATAAATAAATAGGAGGACGAGCTTATTAAGCCTTCCAAGTCCTTTCCTCTGGTATCTTGTCACCCCTCCGTCGAAGTTTTCCCGCTTGGGTGGTGTGGACAGAAGGCTCGCGGCAAATGGTATCAGGAGGGATCCACAGACAACGGAGGGGACAATTTCTTTATCTTGCTAAGCGAAGAGGAGGAGGAAGAAGAAAAAGAAAGAAAAACCTTGTTACCCTTCCGCTCCCCTCCCCCGCCCCGCCGCCTTTGCTACATTACATTTGTTTTTCCAATATATACTTCCTCTCTCCCTTACACATCAAATGTGCTTGACAATATGTACAATATTCTAAATCCATAATTGAGTTGAGGGAGTAAAGTTTGTCTTAGGGAGAAGTTCTGGTTAGATGGCCTCAATTCCCAGTAGATTGTAGATGTGTGGCTAATGTTAAGGTGAGAGTACGACAATTACGAATTCTCTCACCCGTAATCGCACCTGGGCCGCGGCGGTGAAAGCGCCAAATCCTAGCCACTAGATCACCAAGGAGAGACAATGAGTCCTCTCCCAACCTGTCTATTGTATGCGTTAGGTCTTTTTCCTTAAGTTTCCCCCTTCTTTTCTATTTCTCTTGAAGAAGTAAGTCATTTCTCTTATTTCAAATCTTTTCACTTATCTCCTTCCTTCCCTTCATTCATCTATCTATCCAATTAATCAACACGCATTGATTGTCTACGCTATCAATTAGCTTCTCGGTATTTAAACCAGAAAATCAAAAAATCTCCAACCTCAAGGAACTTGCATTTTACCGTGCAAACAACAGGTGCTTAAAACGCCACACAATTGCCACTTGCGAAGGGGCAGACTCCTGCAGGCAGCCCAGACCACACGAAGCCTTCTTTAACAGCCAAGATCTCTTACCTCACCCCTCTTCCCCAGCCTGAGGAGGACCTGGAGGTTCAGGAGCTCTTGGAAGGAACTTAAGCATTTCAAAAACCCGGGACGGCACTTGGGGCCGGACGCAGAAGGCCAAAAACACAACATTCTGAGTATTCAGTCTGGAAACTAACCCTGCATGCAGCTTGGGAGTGGCTTCTGTCTCGTTTTACACACTTAAGATACTGGGATCTCCAGGAGCAGAGTGAACACTCTCACTCGGGCCCTCAGGTCTTGCTAGGACGCTCTACTGCAGTTTAGGATCCGCAACTCTCGGAAAAGCCTGGAGGGAAGCGCTGGAGGAAATCAGCCAGACTGAGAAATCTCACTGGTAGAGGCGCAGCAGTCTCCGCCTGCTCGCCTGCCTGCCTGCCTGCCTGCCTGCCTGCCTGCCTGCCTGCCTGCCTGCCTGCCTGCCTGCCTGCCTGCCTGCCTGCCTGCCTGCCTGCCTGCCTGCCTGCCTGTTAGATGTGATCTGTTGAAACAAGACTCGGGCTTCGAAGAAACGTAGGGGAAGCTTCCTAGGTGATTGACCAGGATTAAGAGAATCTTCATCAGTCCCCAAACTTCGTAAACTGGACTGGGGCAGGTGACACCGGACAGGGTTCAGGAAGGTGTTTAAAGGCCAGAATGAGCTGGCACCAGGATAAGAAGTGAGGAGATGGAATCTAACCATTCAATTTAAAAAGCATTTTATTAGGCGCTAGGTCTAAGGAGGAACACAGAGCGCTAGGAGCGTGCTTTCTACTCGGAAGGGTATAGTGGGGGGAAGTGGTTGTCAATCCACTATAATCTGAGGAGGGGAGCAGCGCTTTTGCCACTCGCAGAGTACTTAAAGGCTTTCCAAAGGAAATGGCATCGAAGTCTAAAGGAAATTTAGAATTAAATGTTATTATCTGGAATGATGCAAGGACACTACATCAATCCTCACCCTCCCTCCAGGCTTCATGTTTTATAGTTTCACCTCCTAGGCGAGACGGATTTGAGCCAAGTTTCTTTGAGCCGACAGAGTTTGGTGCTCATAAATACCCCAACCCCTTCTCCTTCCGTCTCGTCCTAGGCAGGGAAGAGGAATAGAATTCGAGGGAAGGGCAGCTGCGATTACAGCGAATCATCTAGGATCTCTAGAATCATGTATGGAATCATCCCCTCTAATTGGCTACGCCCAGAGCAGGGCAGCTCAATGGAGGTTAGGTGCGGAAGGGGGTGCTTAGCAACCTTTTGGCGGCTGGAGCTGGGGGCTTTGTTGGATTGGGAAAATGTGTTCTAGTGACTACTGAATATTCCTATCTTGAAAACGTGAGCAGCATAGTCATTTGTCCCCACCCCTAAATCCCGTAACTCCATGAAAAATCCAGTGCTCTTTTCAAGCCGGACAATAAACGAGAGGCAAGCATTTATGATTTCTTGGTTTACTTTTATTCAGCAAAACATCAGGAATACACCCTCCACAGTGTAAAGTTCTTGATTAAGATAAGGGGTGACTGGCCCTTTCCGTCTCCGGGAGTCTCCGCGAGTGCAGCCCCGACCAAGTCCGCCCACCTGCAGTGGATGGTCCTTCGGAGCTGCTCCAGCTTCCTCATCAAGCGCAACAAGCAGCACCGAACCCAACAACCTCAAGGCCCGAAACTTGTTTCGCTACAACTGGCTGATCCGCCGGAAGACGGTGGGCATTGAGCCGGCCGCCGACGGCAAGGGCATCGTGGTGGTGCTGAAGCGGAGGGCAGGTCAGAGGAAGCCTGCCACTTCCTACGTGAGGACCGCAATCAACAAAAATGCCCGGGCCACACTCAACAGCGTCCGGCACATCAACCGCAAGAATAAATGCCGGAAAGATCTCCTCATGGCCGCTCCATCCGGGCCATCCTTCGAAGCCAGAAGCCAGTGGTGGTGAAGAAGAAGGGAACCCGCCCACCCAAGAGCACCTCAGGTGCCAGCCCTGCCTTTGGCTAATAAAATCAGAGTGCCCCCCCCAAAAAAAAGGTAAGGGGTGACTGTCTTTATTCCTCTACCCCTTGTGTGCTCTCCCAATTTCTTCTTGAAGGCAAGTCTTGTCTGCCTCTTGTAATTCAAGATTATCCCCAAAGAAGAGGAAGGACAGCCAGCAAACATCCCAGTCTTTTGTACCATTGTACTTTGGGTTTCTGGAATGTGATATTTTGAGCCTCACACCATGGCCTGATGTGTCCAATCTTACACACTCACTGGGTCTAATCTCTGGGATGACTCAAGAGATCACCATTTATTTCTTTGAATTTTTTAATATTTTCAGCAGTGCTTATTCTGGGAAATCTCTGAATATAGTTTATATATAGTTCTTGCCTAGATTTCCGTAAATGTGCACAACAGGTATCCCCAAGCACTCAAAGTAATAAACATACATTGCTTACAAGACAGCCTCCATTTCACCCTCAGAAATTGCAGATGGTGCAAAGGTACTGAGAACCATGTAAACAATGAAGAAAACACACAAACAATTCATAATTATCCCACACAATTCTCCCTTAGTGAGTTCCACTTTTACACTAAGGCCCTAAAGTCCTCTCAATTCAGTGTAACCTTTTGGCCTGGAGTTGTGAAGTTCCCTTAGAAAGGAACTCAGCTTGGGGTCCACTTGGGGTCACTAGGCATCTCTGGATTTATTGAACAGTGGAGTGATGTAGTGCGCTTTGGGGAAACTGCAGAAACCACTTCAGTAGATGTTTTAGTATGGCTTAAGGGTGGAATGGGGGACAGTACGGAGACCAGAGATCAATGAGGAGAGTATTGTAATAGTCCAGGTGAGAAGTAACAAGGTCCTAAAAGAGAGGCCAAGTGAACACAGAGAAGAGACAGATGTGAGAGATGTTGTGGAAATAAAAATAACAATCAGCAATTTATTAGATACGTGGGATTACAGAATGTGAAGGGTAGGGATTGATTCGGATTTGCAAACCTGTGTATCTGGAAGGATGCTAGCCCTTAGCAGAAATAGGAATATTTGGAAGAAAGAAGGTTAGGTTGGGGGGGAGGGTCCAGGGAGAAAGAATGCTAGGTTCTGTTTTGGACATACTGAGTTTGTGATACTTCAGGGACATTCAGCTGGAAATATCCATCAAGCAATTGATGATGTAGGACTGGAGGATGGGAAAGACTAGGGCTAGAGATATATGCATCTACATATATAGAGATATGTGGATAGAGACATAGACTTAGACACAAACATATAGATATAGATATATGTTGGGGGCTACTACCACCCACCTCCCTATCAGACCAGCTGATAGGGGTCTCACGGGAAGAAATGAGGCGGAGGCAAGATGGTCAGAATACCCCATTTATTATATGATCAAGTTCCCTTTTTATACATGAAAAGCTGGCTTGGTTACCAGTACCAACCGTTACCCGAAAGACTGTAACATACCAAGTAAAAACAAACAAAAGTAAGATCAAACACATACATTAACCTAATTAGCCTTGTATGAACATATACCCTCCTGTCCTTCATCATTCTGACATGGAGAATAGCATGACCAGGGCATGTTGTCTTAGTAACTGATATATTGCAGGACTCATTCTCTTTAGAGCATGGTGTTCTGATGCCTTGTCTCTGGCAATATACCAGAGGGTGCGGTAGTCCAACCATCCCTGAAGGAATGACTCTAACCTGATATATCTGTTAAGCCTTAAAGGGCCCTAACAGATATAGATACGGATACGGATACGGATACAGATACAGATACAGATACAGATACAGATACAGATACAGATACAGATACAGATGTAGATATAGATATAGATATAGATATAGATGTAGATGTAGATATAGATATGGATACAGATACGGATATGGATATAGATATGGATATGGATATGTGTCTCCATAGCAATGATATTTAAACCAATGTTAACTGATGAAGTCCTCAAGAAACGAGTAGAAAGAAGAGGGAACAAGACCCCACACGGTCTTGGTGTATTCCCACAATTAGAGGGCAAGATAGGAAGGATAATCCAGCAAAGGTTACTGGGAATGGTTAATGGTCATTTTTTTGTGATATAGATTTTCATCTCCCTCCCACTCAAGTAAAGGGAAAACAAGCAGGGTGGACTGGAGTGTGTTCTAGTGTCTGATTCCTGAGGGTCCTCAACAAACCCCAGGCGTGAGAGACTTTTACTAAATACTATGCACCCCAAAAAGAAACCTAATCAACTCAGTGGAACTAAATGGAGGAGAGTTGGCATATTCCCTGCGTGAAAGTTGAAAATAAGAATGACTTTGAAGATTTCTCCAAGGAAAAATCTTTCTTCCTGTTCTTAGACAAACTGAGATAGGCACTTCATTTGTTGCCTCCACTTTCCCTTTTCATGCAATCTCCTAAACCCTCTGCAATACAGATTCTGACCACACCACTCAACCAAAAATGGCAGTTTCCAAAGTCACCAATGATTCCTTAATTATCTGGTGTAACCACCATTTCTCAAACTGCCCAATCAATAGACTCCTGTAGCTCCCTATTACTTCTAAGATCAAATATAAGCTTCTCTATTTGGGATTTTGAATCATTTCACAACCTGCCTTCCTTCTACCTTTCAGTCTACTTAGGCCTTGTGAGTTTCTTTCAAGACTCTTTTCAAGTGCCACCTTTTGTATGAGGCTCTTCCTTTTGTCCCCAGTTACCAAGGTCTTCCTCTCCAAGGTCACCTTGTTTTTTTATATGTACATCTTATATTTCTATTAATAATGCTAATAATGTAATTTAAACTTAAAAGTGTGTTCACACCTTGTGGGAAGAGCCTATTGTTAAGCATTTGCAAGCACATCCCTGTAATATCTTGTCTCCCCTGCTAGAATGTAAATTCCTTTAGGACAGGTATTTTTACTCTTGACTATGTTTTCTCAGAACAGAGTTATGGCACAGTACCTGGCACACAGCAAGCACCTAAATTAATGATTCTTTACCTAGGGCACCTGAATTTTATTTTTTCAAGTTAATAACCATATTTTCATTTATACATTTTCCTGTATAATATAATGCATTTTATATTATGTATTTAAAAACACTAACTTTAAAAAAGGTCCATAGACCTCACATGGCTTCCAAAGGGGTCTGTGACATTAAAAAAAAAGGTTAAGAACCCCTGACTTAAAAGTTTGTTGGTTGATTGTTGAATTCCATTACCACTTCCAGCAAAATGAGCTATATGTGTTAATCCCAGAGGTATTCAGTGCTGGGAAGGGTAACTCACACCTTTTCCCTAGCATGAGATGTGAGATTCCTCTTCTAGGACTGGAAGACTGGTCATTTTCTCAGCCTTTGCCTTTTGCCTTTATAGTTGGTCTAGTCTAGTGAATACACACTCTAGTAGGACACTTCTGTTTTGACTAGCATCCCCTCTCTACTTCCTCAGGTTTCACTGGGCAGTGACTTCATTTTGTGCTTGAGCTACAATTGCTGTAGATGAATAATTTCCAAGAGTCTCTAAGTTGAAACAATTGACAGGTTTGTGGATAGACTGAAATGTCAGCCTTCCTTGGATACTTTTACTTGACTTATGATGTTGAATAGGCCAGGACTCTAGTCTGGCCCATTTTCTTCATCTCTTAAACTTCCAGTCAACAACAGCAAATGGCACCTCTATTTTATGCAGTGAATTATTTTTTTCGGAGGATCTACCCTTTACGTGTGTGTGTGTGTGTGTGTGTGTGTGTGTGTGTGTGTGTGTGTAAATAAGAGGAAAAAGTTAGCACACCTTTAGTAATTGTTCTTGTCATCTGATTTCTTTCCCCTAGTATCTTCCTATCCTTGGTTCAAGGCAGAAACCAATAGGAATGAGAGAGAGGTCTTTTGGTCAGCAAAGGGAAGAATTTCTGAAGGAAGGAAGGAGGGCAAGAAGGATGGAGGGAGGGAGAAAAAGAGAAGGAAAATAAAGAAATTATCATTACCTTTTTTGTTACATCATATTCATTTTCGAACATATCCCTCCTTCCTCTCCTATCCATTTTTTTTCCCTGGAGGGGACAAAAGCATTTGAAAACCAACTAATATGTCAACCACGTTTTACAGTAGGTACAGTATTCTAACCCCATAATCCAGGATAGGGTTAAATTTTGTTTTAGCCCAAGTACTGGTTAGAATGATTTAATTGATAGTTACTAAATTCTTAATAAGTTAGATAAAAAGTAGAAGAAGCACGATCATTTGAAAAAGGAATTTCTTAATTGAGCCCCAGCCTCCAAATCCTAACCCCTAGACCACCAGGGTGACTTGCGCCCGCATTACTATTTCATATAATCATATCCTATTACGTATAAAGCTTATTGCCTGTCTTTTTTTTTAATGTTTCCTGTTGGAACGATCTATTTTTCTGGTCTTAAATTCTTTCGGATATCTCCATCTATACATGCATTCATTTGTCAATCTATATATTTATCCATCTAATTAAGCAATATGCATTGATTAAATGCCTACTTTATACTTAGGCCCTCCAGATCCAAAAAGGAAAATCAAACAGTCCCCTCCCTCAAAGAACTTACATCCCAGCCAGAGAAACAAAAGGTGCACAAAGACCATGGGCACAATATGGACAACACAATTCCCTCAGAAGGAAGGGGCAGACACCTGCAGCCAGAAGGATCCCAGAACATTGTCTTTTAACAACAAAGATCTCTCCCTTACCCTCTCATCCACAGTAGAATCTGGCACTTCAGAAGCTCCTGGAAAGGATTTGAGCATTCCAGAAGCCCAGGGGAATACTTTGGGTGGACCGCAGACTGGCAGAAACACAACAATGTATAGTACTCGATATGGAAATGGAGCTTGGAGACAGCTTGGGAGCAGCTCCTGTCCTGTTATACACACGATATGTACCATAGGTGTCCAGGAGCTGGGCAAACACTCACTCACTTGGCCCTTTGGTGCTAGAAGTCCTTGGGCAGTTAGCCTAGACTGCCTGGAGAGTGCACTCTTACGTGATGAGTCTTTGAGTTTGTGCTCCTTCATTCCACGTGGTGCAGTAGCAAATCTCTGCAGAAACCTTGCTAGAAATCCTGCCTTTCCCCTTTACCACTTCTCTAACCATAGACACTTCCCTTCTTTGCTTCATTTTCTCCAGCTGTAAATGGGAAAGAATGACCTTGGCTTAACCTCAGAGGTTTATCTTGAGGACCGAATGAGGTAAGGTAGTTAAAGTTCTTTGCAAACTTTAAGCCCAATGTGAATGCCATATTTTTTTATTTTTTTTTAATTTTAATTTTAATTTATTTTTGACATGTTTGGTTTTCAGCATTAATTTTCACAGGCGTTTGAATTACAAATTTTCTCCCCATTTCCCCGCCCCCCCCACTCCAAGACGGCGTACACTCTGGTTGCCCTGTTCCCCAGTCTGCCCTCCC